>JBBPTZ010000943.1:1826-13400 GCA_038094315.1 Phylloporus cf. tubipes
TCCGTGTGTTTGATCGCGCTGTGCCGTGGCTTTCGGTCCTATTGCGATTGTCTGCTAGCAAATCGACGGTCTCTTTTGCCTGATTGGGAGTATGAGGACGGTCGAGGAACTCGGATGGGATCCCACTATCAAGTGCTCGATGGGAAGGTTCAGGATTGGCGGAAAATGCATCACCACTTTCGATGAGGCGCCTGATACGCGCAGATGCAATGGTTGGGCGTGACACACGGTATATGAAGCGGTGGAGGAGGTTGGGATTAGTCAAAGGACTCGTGGCGGGACGAGAGTTGTGAGCCTGGAGAATAAAATCATTCGACCCAAGTTTGGGGATGATGAAGTGAAGGCGCGTCCACTACTACCACGGTTAGCGCCGGATTCAGTGCTTACCGGCGGTTACACGGGCCAAGACCATCCAATTCAATCATGGTGTTCGTTTGAACGAACCGCGAGAGGTGTATGGAGCTTCACTAGCAAGGGAATGTGACGGCTCGTTTCACTAGCCCACACAGTCGTCGCTCGAGTATGCACCATGCCTATGGGAATTCGATGTATGTATGACTAGGAGTACAATTACAGTATGCCTACACCCCCTCCGCAACCAGCCTCTCCGGACTCTCCACCCAACCCCGCCACGTCTCCACAAACGCTGCCAACTCGGCCCCCTCGACGACCCGATGATCCGCACTCCAGCTCACGTCCACTTTGAGCCGCCGCTCCCCTCGTCCAGCGCTCGCATCCCACACGCCGTCACTCACGTCCCACACCCACCGCGCTCGTCCGATCGCCACGATCGCGACCCCGCCCCCAGGTACGAGCACTGGGCTCGCGTGCTCCCCGTGCCCGATCGCACCGACGTTGCTCACGCTGATCGTCCCACCCCGTGGGGGCATCTCGCGCGGCGTCAATCCACACGGGACTTGACGTCCCAGATAGGCAAGGTGCGCCACACGCGAGGCGAGTCCGTGGATCGACAACGTCTGTGCAGCACAGATCGTGGGCGCGTAAAGTCCTGTTCGGGTGGACAGTGCAAGCGAAACGTCGGCCGTTGGTCGGATGGTGAGGGTTGGCTTGCCGGTCGCGGTGGCGTCCGCGCTTGGCGTGATGGACGCTCGGAAGAGAGGCCATTCCATCATGGTATTGGCGAGGGTTTTGAGGAGGAATGGAAGGTAGGTTAGTCTAGTGAATGTAGCGCATTCGGGGATGGATGGTGGTATTGGTGCTGGATGGAGTGCACAAGGGTTGACCATATGTGACGTACGCGATGGTGCTGGAGTCGATGATGGGGGTAGGTAGTGAGCTGGGATATTTGCATTCAATGTAGGTAGTAATCCATGAAAGCGCGTGAGGTCCAACGAGGTAGAATATCTGCCAGGCATCAGTGACACATCACTCGTTCACGTCAAGACACGTACCCGAATCTGGGTATCTCGAGACTCTAAGTAAACAGTTGTCAGTCATGCAAGAAGATGACTGCCTGACTACGCACCCGTGTCATTGCCTTCCACATTCCATACCGCGTCCTGCCCAACTCGACCACGACATCCTCTGCCTGATTGGCGGGTTCAGCTTCTACGTGTCGTCCTCTCGCAATAAACGCCTCGACGTCTTTCTTCTCGACACGTCCGTCTCGCCCACTTCCCGGTGCGATTGCAGCAATATCAACGCCCTGCTCGCGCGCAAAGTGACGCACCGAGGGCGTAGCAAGCGAACGGTCCACAGTCGACGACGAAGATGATACAGACGCCACGTTCGTCGGATCAAGCGGGTGCTTGTTGTTCACACGCGGCAGTGCGGCCGCCTCCGAGTCCGCCTCCGACAACACGGCCGGATCTTGTGTCTCTCCAGACACAGACGCGTTCGACGTCTCCAAGTCAACAGGCGCGTCATCCTGCTCGACCTCGATGAGACACAGTCCCCCGCCCACCTTGGCGATCTCGCCTTCTTGCACGAGGAGCTCCTTGACGGTGCCGTCAAATGGGGAGGTGATTTCAACGCTCGCCTTGTCGCTCTGGACCTCGCACAGCGCGTCGAAACTCTGTACGCGCGACTGCGCCTTGACGGACCTGCGCAGGGCGGTCAGGCGAGGTTATAGTCAGCAGGGGCCACAGACCACTTGATGACTTCGCATTCGGTGATCCCTTCGCCAATGTCAGCGAGCTTGAAGGTCTGAAGGACTTTTCGGGCTGCAAGGAAAGCTTGAGCGGTATGAAAGCGGGAACGAAGGAGGGGACCGCGGGAGAGGATGCGAAATGGGACCTTCATCACCATGAACTTGAAGGTGATCCGTCTGCGAAGAGTCGATTATATAACCACCCTCGGAACATTGTCCACTTTCCCACGGCGTCTCTACCGTCCACGCATCATAGAAATCAGGTTCGCTCTCTTCACGATGATCTAGTCAACACTTTAATTTCGTACGTTCATCGAAAGAAGTCGCTAATGTCAGTAATTTTGCAGGAAATAGATCTCTTTTATGCCAAATGGCCATTAAGTTCTACGTTGCGTAGACCCGCGCGCGATATTCCATTTTCCACGTAAACGGAAGTTGCGGATGATATATAGGGTGCTACGAAAAAGATCGCGAAACGTGGAATTCAAACTAAATTGCTTCGACCATTATTCGTCCGTCAAGATTGTCCATAATGATTTGGATCCGTTGTCTAACTTATAGCACGCCATGGTTCCGAGGTCAGTTCTAGGTCGAGATTGCCACACCATGTGACACTGAATCTCTGACAGAATCTGAGAGCAAGAACTGTACCCGTGATTCACGAATGACGCTATTATGACCGAGGAGGGAACGACGTGGCCGAAGATATATACGACTAGTGGCGTGAAGAGCAGGGGCGTCGGCTATCAAGGTTGTTCGTGCCCATCGGGTTTCATGCGTTTCCGCCTCAGACTTTGTTCTTCTTCAAATACTTGCCACAATGGAATGCGCACGTGTATCTGCGGCGGGTTCGCATGAAAAGGAAGTCTGCAAGCAATCGCAGCTGCGGGGTATACGCAAATTGGAACCGAATTGGACTCCAACTATCCCTGGTATCACGGAGGTCGTCTGGATGCACAGAATGCACCGTTGAGGGAGGATCCCGGTGCTGTCGCTATCTCAAGACGAAGGCTGGGCGCTATCTGACCGATCAAATGAGACTAGGTCTCTCGTTTTCCCCGCTCTTTTCGAACGGCGGTCTCACGGTTTTATGTTTCACATCCCCGACGTGAGTGTTGTGTGATTCATTGGCTGGACGTTCAGGGTGCTGACCCTGGCTCTGGAAAGCTCAAGGTCAACACCTCTCATGGTGTTGATTCGACACACTATACACCCTCAATTCCACTCCTTTTCCCACTCTGTCCAATCCCGATAATGGATGTTTAGCTGGTCATAAACCTGTTCCCAGTCGCGGCAGACGAGCGTGTCTCCGAGGCGATCATTCTCGAAATCCTTTTCCATAAAGTCCCCGAGTTCGAGCGTATCCGCCGCCTGACAAAGCAACGATTGCCGTAGGTAACTGAAACAATGGTGCAGGTGCTCGTATCCGGCGTAGGTATTGTTGCGATTACTCAGTGCTTTCTGGATTGACCATAGGCAATGAAAATGGTGCCAGAATACCAAAGCGAACAACCTATGATCTGGGCCGAGACGAGTACGACCTGCCTCTTTGGGAGCTGTGACGAGCTTGTCCCACTCCATCCGAGCAACTGGATCAGAATCGTTGAGCGGAAAGTGGACAGTCTCGTGGAGGGTCATGGCCACTGGATCGTTGGTGATGTCGAAAGGCAGTTCGAATGGATAATCATCACCCCGATAGCTGTATCTCGGAGGTTCTGAGGATTTGCAGGATGAAAAGGTGTGTCAATGGTGTGTGGTGCTGAGTGACTCACTATTCTCCGGCCGAGCTTTTGAGGTATTCACGTATCTCCAGGTCGTGATAAAGAGGTTAAGAACGGCAAGAAACACATAGGCAAGGTTCATCCTAGGCGATGGCTGTAGAAGCTTGCAAGGTTAGACGACCGAATTCTGACCTCCCCGGGCTCGGGTCCGTCACGTTTCTAAGGCAACGTGGTTTCTTGTCATGGCAATGAGGTGTCCGCAGACTTGGCAGTAGTCCTCGTGGACAAGGATCCCCCTATCCGCGAAATTCATCACTAGTATGAATTACGTAGTGAGTATCATGTGGAGACTCCACAGAGAAGAGCAGATGCTGTGCAATGTCCACTCCTGCATAGCCATCAGAAACTGGTCGTCCAGCACCTCGTCCGCGTGGTGTACGACACGGTTTTCAATTCTCCAGCGTTCTACCAGGTACACTAACACGGCAATGGGCTTTGCAACGCCGTGTCATCTCTATGCGGCCAATGAACCCCTGATGGGTTACTGAAACGTCCGGCGGATTCGCGAGTGGATCTCTCCGTGGCTGCAGGATACCGCACGTACCGCTTCAACAGTTCACGCATATATATGCCTTCACATGAAATCCTTTCGCTCCAGCTGGTTTCCTCATCCAACCTTGCACCTTGAAAGTAATCGGTGGGTCACCTTCAGCACTACACGGGCACCGATGACCTCACTTTCCACACACCCGTCCAGACAATGCACGTTGCGCGACCGTTGATCATCCTTTATTCGCTCTGCTCTCTAGCACTCTCTAGGCCGGTAGCCTCTGCCGAAGCATGTGAACGCATGGAGGCCGATGCCGTCCTCCGTGAGGAACCCCCTTTCGCCTTGTGCGTCGCTCTTCTCTGACTTCCTGTTTAGATCCGGAGTGCGCCTGACCAAATCGACATTGTCTCGGGGGAAAGTTGCAACGGGTTGCACTTCGTAGGAACAAGATTTCTCGACGTGCAATTGGTGCAGGAGGCGTCACGGACGCGATTAGTTTTTGTAGCTTGAATTCTCGCATTTAGTAGCCTGCCGGCGCTATCTTTATTTCTTCCAACAATCACTGCATTTTTCAAGTTTTCTTTTTGCCTGTCTTTGTTTATTTTCCTGTTCGTATCGGCTCCGATAGACTGATATGACTTGATTCAGATTCTAGCACATCAGAGTGAACAGACTTGTTGAGGTCAACAACTTGTGGGAAGGGTCCTACGGAAATTTCCGGCACAACTGATAGGTTCCAAGTTCAATGTTTTACAATCAGCTCCTGTCAATGACATTGGATGATCCTTAATCTTCAACGCTCGACCACACAATTCAACAAATGACCATTGCCTTCTTTTTGGCGTCAAGCCTCCTGTGTCAAGAACTTTCCGACAATCTCAAAGAAGCGGTCACGTTCCTCGAAGAACGCCATGTGACTGCTCTTCGCAAACGTTACCCAGCGCACCTTTTGGATCTTCGAAAAGAACGGCTCGACACAGACGTCTTGCGCTTCGTCGTCCGCTCCGTGCGTCAGAAGCGTCGGACACTGGATGGTATGGATTCGGTCCAAGCAAGACCAGTCCTTCAACGTGCCGACGATCGTGAACTCTGACGGTCCTAACCTATTCGATGCGTCAGTTCTGCAGAAATGATCAGACCGTCACGGGAAGCAACTTACATGGTTGAATAAATGACGGGATCGGCTTGCATCGCGGCAAAGGAGGTGCGAAGCTCTTCCGGCCACGGGGTGAGCTTGCAAACGTGTTTCGCGTAAAAGACTTCCATTCCCGCCTGGTACTCTGGATCCTCTGTTGTCCCTTCCTTCTCGTGCTTTTCGATCGTCTCTCGTAGCTCCTTTGGCAGCAGCTGCAAAAGTTGGCGCGTGCTCTCCTCCCACAACGCCATGGATGGTGCTGCGCTCGCAAGAACGAGGCGCCCGAGCCCGGGTGGGTGTCTATAGCTCACGTAGTGCGCCGCTAGCATCCCACCCCACGAGTGACCGGCGAGATCAAAGTTGGATTTGATACCAAGGTATTCGAGGACGTTGTCGAGCTCGTCCATGAAGAGGTCGACCGTCCAGAACTCTTTGGGGACGTCCTTTGGATGAGAAGACTCGCCAATACCGATCTGGTCGTAGAAGACGATGGGTATGTTGAAGCGAGCATGGAGGTCTTTGAAAGGGAGGACATAGTGGTGGGAGATGCCAGGACCTCCGTGCAGGACCACCAAGGGTCGAATGCCCGACTTGAGATCACCGACAACCTTGTACCATGTCTGGTATGTTTCGCTACCAACGCGAAAATCCATCTTTCCCGTGGTTTCAGCCATCTCAGCTTGTGACGGTGGACGGAGTATGTGCTGGGACCATAGCCTCCAGGGTGTCTTGGTATATGTAGGTCTATACTTCCGTTTTTGGAGTTGGCTTAGTAACCTTTCCGTATCAAGTTATGGCAGCAGTGTGGGATATGGACCAACATCAATCAAAGTGCATCGTCGTTTGCGCTGGCAAAGCCCATCAGAAACTCTTGGTCCGCAACCATCTCACGATCTTTCGCGTGGGACAGCTAACTGGAATAAATATTAAAGAATTACTCGCGATCAAGTCACATCGAAGTTGACATGGTTCTGCATGCCAATATCTGGTACGGCCCGGAATGTTGTCCGTAGGCACAAATGATTGCTCTTCCAATGTGCGATCAGTGATCCACGAGTAGATATTCCCGGTCTCCGTGTTTTGGATTGACAAGCATCTTCCAGTTTATTTTGTGGCGCCTGGACTGGCAACTGGAAGGGAGGGCCGCGCGTGGAAACCTCGGCTAGACCCCGGGCGCTCTTCGACCGATCAGGCGAACCCGAAATATCCAGGTGTGGATTTCATATGGCCCTCAATCCGTCACTGCACGCTGAGACACCCGGCCTGCCGCAAGTCTGCAAGTCGATGAAGGCGCTTCACTACCAAGCAAGCGGTTTGGGCTTCAAGATGCTCAGCTGTCCATCTACCTCGCCTGCCACCACCGTAACAACTTCTCACCGTGACGACGCTCCGATCGCCGCCCCGAACGATCATCGATCATCGTCGATCAACTCGGAGACTGGCAGCGGACACACGGCGACACCTCAACAGCGATTGTGATGCAAATCCACCGTGTTCGCCGCACTATCGGATACCTCCGTATTCCTGCATCACGGCAGCCGGGACCTAATTATGATGCGCACGATACAGCTTTTCCTTTCCCCGGTGGCCCAGGATGACAGGATTGAACTGATACCGTCGGTCGGAAGAGCGCCCGATACCAACCTGCAAAGATGGGGTGATGCTGACCCAAGCATCGCAAATCTGAATCGCGTTCTTATCCCACGATACCGCAGGTCGTTCCTTTGAAACGGTAGGGGCACTTCAATCAGTTCCAGTGAATGCCATGCTCAAGTTGTGCGTCGGCCGATTGGACGGACATCCTTTTCCAGGGGCGTGATTTTGCTTTGGGACGGATTAGATACACGTCAGCGGACTGACTCTAGTTTCATGAACTCCGTCTAGCCCAGCATGGATCAGTGTGTCTCATAACGTGATCACTCCGTGAAGTCGCTGTTTTCAAACAATTCACGCGCATCCATTGGCGTTTGGCGCGAATGTGGTGTTTTTTTGCCGACGTAAGCTACTTGTGACGTCCCGCGATGCTCTGAGCCTTGCCAACCGGCACTTGCCGCACATGACCCCAAGTTCCATGGTCTTCAAGTGTCGCATGTCACGATATACCGGGTGAAGTTGCATGGTGCAACAAAGAAAGGTACACGTTGATAAGATGTTCGGAATGTAATAACTCGTGCTCGTGATAATTGTCGAACATCGACTTCAGTTCAAGTCGACCTATCTGAACCCAAGCGTGTCTACCACTTTCAAAGTGGCTCGGGTGCCGTTCGAATCATCGTGGTCAAACACATTCTAACAGGAGGAAGCCACGTCAAAAGACGATCATTGCACATTTTAAGTAAGGTCGATCCCTCACCGGCACGCGTGTCGAGGTCAAACTTGACGTCAGTTTCGTCATCAGAACACCGTTCACCGACCTTCCCTGGCGCTGCGAGAGCCAGCTCGCAAAGGAAAATAGCTATGAGCAAGGGCTGCACGAAACGCATTCCGTCTGTGCATCGTTTAGATCACGGCGTTTGGCTCATACGTTAGTAGGGAAGGATTGAACGCGTACCAAGTGTCCAAGTAGGTCGAAAGAGCAGTTTCCTGGTCAAAACGATTCAGCACTGGTCGTTTTATCATGGTATGCGTGAGACATGTGAAGCCCTTGGGTCCCCCGTTTTTCCGCCAACAACTTGAAGGTCCCACCCCCAGAGTCGGGGTACAGGAACATCCGATCAATTCTCTGGCAGTGCCTGCACAAGTCCAGCATGTAGGACTTGAATGGTTCCTCGTGCAACATGCAGCCAAGAAGTGATGGACAAAGACTCTATGCAGGTTTCCATCAGGGTCATTGGCACGACGACAACTACATGCCGGAACTAATTTCCAAATTTGGCGTGGCGCTGATCTTTGATCGGACGACTTCTTGGAAGAAGCCCAATTGACCTTTTTCCTCCGCACGTAACCTGAGCCGTTGATGGACTTCATCATCATACATTATGATCAGTGAGCATGGAACCGATGGCAAGGGTGTTATGGACTGTCATCGCATCGGTGTCCCATTACATCGTGGGTTCCTCGGAGCATCGCCACGAATATCTGGGAACGTGTTTCAAGACGTATGTAGCACGTCAATGACAATGGTAGTAGTGCCTGCCACAGGATCCGACGATACCATATCCTACAAACCCCCTCCTGGATGAACCTTGCCTGCAAAATCCTTGTCGTCATTAATCTACTAGTCACTGCTTGGAGCTGCATCCACAGATGGTACTCGATGGAGCAATCAGCAGCCCGTAAGTCTCATCCATACCCCACAATGCCGGCGTCCATCGACTCATTGCCTCTGTCACGCAAAACCCGCAGACTCTCCAACGTACAGCTATCGCGGAGACGACTACCCGTTCGAGCTTCCTTTTGACCCCTTCGACAACGATCCAGTCGCCATGACTCTCCACGAGACCGTCCGCCTCCCACTCAACATTTCTGATCCTGTCCTTCAGACAAAGTGGGAAGGGCTCGTCATGGTCCCAGAAGGAGCAGGTCGTGTCCATCTCGGCCCAGATCATAGGCTGTTCACGGTGGTCTTTTGGCACCAATTCCATTGCCTTTGGTCGATCCAGAAGGCATTGAACGACCGGGAGGACGACAGGCGCGCTAGTGACGGACACGTGCATCACTGTCTCAATTATTTGCGGCAAACTTTACTATGTCAGGCGGTGGATACGCTCGAACTTGGGGACTTTATGGATAGGGATTTCGAGCACGACCGTGTTGGAGACACAGCGGCCTGTCGCGACTGGGATCAGGTTTACGCCCGGCTGAGCGAGAACTATCGAAGTTGGACAGAGTGGGCGAAAGAGTGGAATTAAGCCACGAAAACGTGGTATAGGCTATGCGGTGCATCATTGCCAAGCTGACGTGCTGTAATATTACTCGCCTGACCGGCTAGCGTCACCATGCTTACAAGTCTCAAGAACGGTGCCTGTTTTAAGGTACAAACAGAGCGTACAACAGGGATTGAAGTGGTACAATACAAGGAAATCGTGCACATAGGTTCACTCGGAATATTTAGTATTACCATAACATGCGCCTATTTCGACCTCTTATTAGCTTCGGGTTGGTCCTGCCATGACGAAAGGGCGCAAATCGCATCAGGCGGTGGAGTACTGCACCATATGGATTGCTGCAACCCTGATCAGAAACCACGCGACGACTTGACCGGGATCCACTCACCAGGTATTGCATCCTTGATTTGTACCCATTCCACAAAGCAACTCGAATCGCCGGCTGATTCCGCCCATGAAAGGCACCCAAGTTCGAATGAGAGCACGTCGTCCGTGGCACAGTGGAACTTCCTGTGCCATGTGGTAACGCCTTTCCCAAGCGGGATCTCTCCAAGCTTGGCAATACGCGAGGGACGAGTGCTGTAAGAAAGCAAAGTCGTGTCCAAAGGAACTGTGGAGCTGAGTCGATACACTGCGAGGGAACCGGAGTGGCCATCCTGACCAAACGCCTCTGGCAAGTCGATGTGGAGTTCACAAGTCTCCATTCCCCAGTCAATGGCGCGAAACTGGATGATAGTTGACATCTTTGACAATAATGCGTACATTGCGTCAAAGAAATGCCTCGGTTGTAGAGTCAGAATGGACTTACAGTGGGCGTAGCGCGCACCCTCCTGTCATCCGGTGTGATGGTACCGCCATGGACCATCTTCATAGCAAAATCGTCTTCGAATACGGTTTCTGGGAATGCAGCATCCACCAAGCTGAGCAAGATAGGGTACGTGCTCAGTTGACGACTGACGGGAGGACTAGGGCGTGGTATGTCATCGAATCCGATGTACTGATTTGGTCGGCGGAGAAGGTGGATGTTCTGCCTTGTGATGAGTGTATCAGCCTCCTCCCGGGTGAATAGCGCGGGAAAGAGACTGAGTGTCACGTTGAGTAGCGTGCACAGGATGATTACGACCAGTGTCCAGGGAATCACTTCAAGGGTCTTGCGCTTCTTCTTCAAGGGAAAAGGGCCCAAGTCATTGGGTGAACCACAATCGTCACAGCTAGGCTGACCGTGACCCTCCTCGAGTAGAGGGATATAGTGGTTGGAGCGCGCGGCAAACATGTGAAGTTTCCACGAAATATCAGGTCCAGGGCGGGGGGCGAGGGTGGCACGTTTTCATTTGCTATGGTATCGCTCGGACGAACTTGTCTTGTTTTCTGAAGTGTTTCGTATGATTCTTATGTAAGTCCGAGTCGCCATTGAGAAGTTCAACAAGCCAGCCCAACAGGACCCATCGCATCAAATTCCCGGACCATATTCCCAGTGGTCAGGAGATGGAATAATTTCGTGTGGGAACAGACTGATCGCCCGGGTATGAGGCGGCTGTTACTACAAGTCGAGGGCTACTGTTGGCAGACGGGCCTGTTCCTGCGGCGTTGCCAAGAGAAATTCGTCGGCCGAGTCCGCTCCTCGTTTTGAAACCGTGTTTGAGGTAGTAGTCAGGCCTAGGCTTCGGCAACCTCTGCCTCTGTCAACAAGAATCGAGAGACCTAAAGAACGGCGTCAGACTGTCTTTCAGCTCGGTTGCCGTGGGTTTCGGAGTCAAAAACGACGCGTAATGTAGTTCCGGAGAATCGCGGCTGGCTACTGCGGCCAGTCAGGTTGCCAGCGAAAGCCGCGAAGCTGCCAGTCGACAGGGGGCTCCCGCAAGCACCAATATGTATGATTTGCTCGCGGTTTCCGGCGTGCCGACGCGCGCAAAGACCTTTGCAAGGCCGATCGTGCCCAAATCAAGCTAGAACTCAAGCTCTGCCAATGGTTCTCACCCAAACAGAGGTCGAGAATTCCAAGAGCTACTGAGGAGAGACGTCCATGTATCTTCTTAGGGTCCATAACGCCCCCAACATTATGATCAGAAATCACTGGGTGTCCCTTTCCCATTTACGCAGATCCAAGCCGAAGCTTATATCGCGCGCTCGGGATGACGATCGAGTCACTTGCGTTGAAACCGGCTGACGAACCTCCCAAGTCCTATGCACGCAGAGGAGTTGTGGCACTCAC
This sequence comes from Phylloporus cf. tubipes, assembly GCA_038094315.1. NCBI lineage: Eukaryota > Fungi > Basidiomycota > Agaricomycetes > Boletales > Boletaceae > Phylloporus > Phylloporus cf. tubipes. The sequence goes on from JBBPTZ010000943.1 coordinate 13,382, forward strand.
GCTCAGCAGCATCTGGGTA
>JBBPTZ010000944.1:0-13398 GCA_038094315.1 Phylloporus cf. tubipes
AAAACATGTGTTAGTACTATATAATAAGTACTTTAACATTCTAAATACATCTCTTGGAAGCCTTGCAGCCCCACTTTCTTCACCTGAATGCTTGTTTGCTGCTGATTTCATTTTAAAATTGACTATTGAAGGGCTATTAAAGTAGGATTATTGTGGAAGTGTTCAAAAGCTTTTTATTTACAGTTTTTATTGCATACTAGTGACTGTAACTGTTCTTGACTGTGTTTGGCTCTACAAGAGCAGCAGTGGTAAGTTCAGCCAGGATTTTCTATTTGAAGTGTTTACATGCATCTGATCTTTTAGCTCTAGCTTTTACAACACATATCCAATGCTTTGTCTTAAAGGGCTAATAAGGCCTGCTTGAATAAGTCTTCAGGCTTGCAGCAGCCTTCCATAGTGGCCCTTTCATTTACTCTCAACAGTTCTTTATGATGTCCCTTAATTATAATCAAGAGAACAATGTTATTTTAATATCAAGGGTTTTGTTGGTATTATGACACATAGTTCTCTTTCAAGTCATAGGAACTCAAATACTAAGGTACTATGCAATTCAAGAGATACATACAACCATAGCATACATACCCTTTCCTGCTATTGAAACCCATTGGATTAAACAACTCAACAATAAACATCACTAATATAGGCTACTCATGGTGAATAAAGAGGAAAGAGAAGTTTAAGATTAAAATCTCTCTATTGAAAGGGAAAAACCAAGAGAGTAAACTGAGATCCTCTGGCTGGCATGTGGCCATTTATATACTACCAGCCAGTTTAGTGACCTTCAAAATTGTTGCAATGTTTTAGTTCAATTTGATATACAGTGACTCCAAAAACCCTTTCAATAACTAACCCTAATGCAGTGTGCAAAGCACATTGCAAACACCTATGGGAATACTACTTAGATGTTTAAAGACCAAACAAAGTACAAACACCTGGCTACAAATAGAGCCATAAATTATGTAATTCAGTCCAGACGCAGCTAAGATATGACCATTTTAAAACAGCACTACCACTGAAAGAGTTTTTTCACTTTTCAATCTCAAGATAGAATCTTAGTACACTCAAGGTACAATTGCCTATATATGCTTGGAAAACAAAAGATATACAAGTAAACACTGTGTCTGAGTTTAAAAAGATTCACACACCCATGTGTTTACATATTTTCTGTCTATATTTAGTTATAATATGCTACTAGTCACTCTAAGACTAAAAATAGTAAATATAACTATTCCACTGCCTCTATCATGGATATGTATGGATTCATCATATATTTCCTTCATTTACATTGTATTTTCAAGCTACACAATGGTGTTAAAAAACCTCTATCTATACAGTATACAATTTTTTATTTTGTATAGAATATAATTTGTGTTTTTTTACAGAGCTAGAAGTTCCCACTAAGTATCCAAATCTCTGCTAGATATTTCTCATTATCCCATTTTCAGAACACAGTCCATTAGCAGTACCATAATGGTAATATAAAAGCAGTAATCAATAAACAATTGACTTTAATTTTATCTAGATCTAGTAAAGTATGCAAAAATATATTGATACTAATATAAATTACACTGTCAAGGGTACCAGTGACATTATATGGTTCCAATGAAAAACCAAACACCATTTATTCATGAATAGCTATATAACAATGGCCATAAAGCAAGCAGACCTCTATATTAAATAAATGTACTATTAGATTTGAAACAAATTTTGAAATGATACAAAGCAACAAAGGCTTAGAAGTGAATGGTTGTGGATAGAGAGTCTAAGTGACAACATATAGTAAATATCTGAGGACCTGGAAAGCAGATTTGGCCTTGTGAAAAGAATACAAAATATACTCTTCTATTAAAATAAAAGAGAATATGTGTGGTTAAGTGTCTTTTAGTACCATTGTGTAGCTTAAAAATGCAATGGAAATGAAGGAAATATATGATGAATTCATACATATCCATGATAAAGGCAGTGGAATAGTTATATTTACTATTCTTAACCTTTGTTATGATTCGCCCCTTTCTTCTTCTCCTTCTTCTCATGGACACCGTTTCCTTTCTTCTATGATGACTCATCTCCCATACATTGGCTGATTATCACTCATCACTTCCTAGTCATTGTTTCCTCCATCCTATGGCATTTCTCCCTTGCAACTACTCATATTCCTTTGATGTTGTTCCACAACATTCTTTTCCTATCTCGACAATAGTTTCCATTTCTACACTTGGTCTGTGCACTTTTCTCTTCTCCTTAAATACAGGTCGCACATACATGTACACTCCAAGCTATTTCTACTTGGGAATACACCAAGCTGATTGCCTACAACTGTTACGATCACTCTATTTTACCCCTATTTTTCACTAATTTTCCTGGCCTTTAACACGCTGTATTGCATTAACTATGCAATATCTACACTTATCCTGATATTTAAACCCCAATCCAGACTTAGCCAACCATAGTCAAAGTGAGTCATCGTGTTAAACTTGGATCCTCCTGGGGGGAAGTCCAGAGTTTCGGAGTGTTGGAGGTACCGAGGGGTACGGGGTGAGTCGGAAAGGGGTGAGGACTCTTGGCACAGGACTTATGTGCCGCGCCCTTGTACTTGCAGTCCTCGGAGTTGGAGATCAGAGGAGAGTCTTAGAGACTCAAGTGCAGGAAGACAGGAGGTAGTTAAATCAATATTCAAACTGAGTAGCTACAGTGTGAATTACAGAGTTTATATACAAACAGAGTTGCACTGGATTCATAAGCTGGAATGGAGTGTTACCGGAGTATTACAAATGTTAGTAAGATGGAACAAGGAAATGAGTAAGACGGGAATATAAACACCAGAGTACCAGAGCTGTGCGAAGCACAGGTCTATCGGAAGGAACAAGAAGTGAAACTAGTATAAACAGAGTAAGTAAGAACAAGGATATACAAAAGAGGAATGGAAATGGTCTGAGGGTCAGGTGACCAGAGGATAGGGGAAATCACACCGGAGTTGGTGTGGAGTTAGTGAGTGGAGGCCAGAGTTAGACTTGTGAAAACCGGCATATGACACATCAAGGCAATGCACAGCAGTGCAAGGCTGTGCTAATACCTGTGCTAAAGCAGTGCCCATCCAGCCCCTATGGCAGTGTTTGGCTGTACCTGAGCAGTGCATGGCTGTGCAAACCTTACCAACCTCAAGGACGCTGCATGTCACAGATAAGCACCTCATGGTAATCCTCATGGCTGACTCATCTTTCCTGATATGGAAGGCGAGTACGAAGCACAAGTCAGAACTAGTCAACATGACTCAGAAATACTGGGGCTACACAACAAATACCAGTGCGCACCCTAGTTCTAGTAGTTCTATTAGATGCATGTGTACTCCTCATGTTCACCAACATAGGATATCGTAGATGTAGCATACACGAATGTAAACATTAGAATAGTATATAAAGGCCAAGGGCAAGCACTAGGAATTTTCCCCAGTCTTGTTCTCTTGGAGTTTTCCTAGTCTCTACTAGCGACTTCAATCTACTAGGCTTACTACTTGCTCTGGTAAGCGATTGGTCCTTAGGGGCTAGTTGTTTCAACAACAAGTCCGTCTTGTCGTTCACCTAGCCACTCTCCTCAACTTACTATCTCCTTGTAAACTCCTCACTCTATTTCGACAACTAGTCAGGCCTGCGCCTCTAGAACTACTCCATGCCCAGTCTAGTTCACACTACTGGTCATTGCACACACCACCCAAGTCTATGCTCACCCTTACCCAGGTCAAGCGTAACAGTTCTACAACATTCTCTTCCTATCTTGATGGTAGTTTCCTTTTGTGTCCTTGGTCTGTGTGCTTTCTCTTTCACTTTAAATACTGGCTGTGTAAACCCCTGTACCCTAAGCTAGTTCTTCTTGGCAATATACCAAGTAATTTGCTTACTTTGAGTCTGTCTCATCATTCACCTAGCCTTACTCCTTAATTTTGCCTTCTCATCCCAATACTTCATCTCTCCTAGTCAGACTTCCATCTCTAGGATTACCCGTGTCCTATCAAGCCTATACATTGTCACATAGTCCATGGCTATGCTTGCTCCTATCTGGATCAAGTATAACAAGTATAATAACACATGAATATAAGAAGAAAGAGTCTAGAACATCAAACATAGCTAACATCTAAAAGAAATTATACAATAATATCCAATGAATTATGTAGAGTGAAATCAGAAAATGCTAAGTATAAAATGTCAGATTTCCAACATGATTCCTTTGCATTCTGTTGCTTACATACTGACTAGTACTTGTTATGGTTGAATTGCTGCATGTGTTTGTTTTTCTCTTCTCCTTCTCCTACTCAGATCCTGAATCCAGTTGGAAGCACTATTTGTTTATTGTATCACTGAACCAGCAGTACCTTTACACTTCATTCTAGCCCCATGCTGTTTTTCCAGCTCTAATCAGAAGGGGTACTGGTATTGTTCCTTCATTTTCTATTCACTTCCATTAGACAGCTTATGTACCTACTTGGCTGTTTCTCTCATAACAGCCTCACCTTCCCATATGCTCCCACATTACTTATATGTAAATGTCATCTGCAGTCATTCCTTGCAATTTCATTACATTCCACCACTTATGTATTACTTGAGTATATATACCATTGCTGCCTATATCATAGCCTCCATTCTTGATTTTTGCAATACAAGCATTATATCTTGAACCACTCTCCTGGACCTCTCTAAGTCTCTGTGCACTTCTGAGTTGCTTAGTCTGTGCCAAGACATACTCCCTTGTGCATGCCCTTCATTCCCCTCAACCTTTCAAATTGAACATTAGCCACTCCTGTCATTCTGGACCTCTTTGTCTATGCTTCACATAACAGTACTTATACCACTGTTGCATATATTTTACCATATTCTTGATCTACACAATACAAGTGTACATTTTAATCTCATCCTCCTGGATCTTTGTGAGCCTCTATGTTATGGTTGTACTATTGCATGCATCTGTCTTCCTTTTCTCTTTTTCCTACTTAGACCCAAAGTCCAGCTAGGAGCATTATCTATTTGTCATTTCACCAAACCAGCAGTATCTCTACACTTCATTCTAACCCCTTGCCATTTCTTCACTTCCTACTAGAAGGAATTCTGGTATTATTCTCGATTGTTTTGTACACTTTTATGAACAGCCCACTCTTCTGGCCACCTCTCTCACAACAGCCTCATCTTCCCACTTCCTCTCATGTTACTCAGTAGTATTAGCAATCTGCAGTAGTTCTATGTAACTCCTTCACATTCTATTGCTTACATACTATTTAGTATATATCCCACCATTGCATATACCATACTATATTCTTGATCTTCACAATTCTAGCATAGTATCTTGAACCACCCATCTGGATCTCTCTAAGTTGCTGCACACTTCTAAGATACTCTATCTGTGCCAAGGCATACTCCCTTGTGCATGCCCTTCACTCACCTCTATCCTTCAGATTGAACAATGGCCACTCCTGTTATTCCAGATCTCTTTGTCTATGCTTCATGTAACACTCTACATGCTTTTGAAATGCTTTGTCTGTGCCAAGGCTTGTTCCCTTGTGCATGCTTTTCATTTTCCTTTGCCCTTTGGATTGAACATCAACAACTCTTGATATTCTGAATTTCATTGTATATGCTTCATGTAACAAGCTGCATAATGGTACTAAAAGACATTTAACCACACATACAATGGCTCAAAAAAGTGTTCCAATGTTGGGCACTTTTGGACCAATGGGTTAATTGCCAAAGATTTGAGACAAATAAGAACAAACACTTGCAGGGCCAAATATAGTACCTGCTCTTGGCATTCTATAACCACTTACATCATGTGATTTGGTTGTTATGGCACTGAGATATGGTCATTTTAAAATAACATGTGTTACGGTTGTATTATTGCATGCTTCAATCTTTCTCTTTTCCTTTGCTTACTCCGACCCCAGCCCCTGCTGGAAACACTACTTGTTCGTTGTATCACTGACCCAGCAGTGTCTCTACCCTGCTTTCTGGCCTGACACCATTCTTTCAGATCCTATTGGACCAGGCCCCAGACTTGTTTCATAACTTTCTTGTACGTTCTAAGGACAGCTTCTCTCCTCCACCACTTCTCTCACAACAGCATCATCTCCCTGCTACCTTCCCATTGACTCATACATATTGACTCATCTGCAAAAGTTCCATCCATTTCTATTGGATTCCACTGCTTACATACAACTGAGTACTTATACCTGCGCTGCATGTACTGTAGACTCCATTCTTGATCCACACAATTCTAGCATCACATCTTGAACCACCCTGGACCTCTATTAGCCTCTGCGTGCTACTGAGACACTCTGAGTGTTCCAAGGCCTTCCCCTTGAGAACCTCCTTCATATATCTTCGACCTGATAACTGCCCCATCGTCTGCACCCTTGGATTGAACCTTGGCAACTCCCAACATTCCAGATCCTCTTTGCGATGCTATGCATAACAACATGTTATTGAAACACTTATTTGAACATCATGCTATCATTCATTATTGTTACGATTCGCCCCTTTCTTTCACGTTCTTCTCACGAACACCATTTCCTTTCTTCTATAATGACTCACTCCTACACATCAGCCAATATTACTCATCACTTACTAGTCATCATTTCCTTCCATCCACTGGCATTTCTTCCTCACATTAGTCATATTTCTTTGACATTGTTTCACAACATTCTCTTCCTATCTCGACAATAGTTTCCTTTCTTACACTTGGTTCGTGCGCTTTTCCCTTCTCTTTAAATACAGGTTGCACGCACATGTATATCCTAAGCTATTTCTACTTGGGAATACACCAAGCTGATCGCCTACCATGAGTCTGTCTCGTAGTTCACCTAGCCGCTCCTCCCAGCCCAACGCCCCCTCCTAAATCCCCATGCCTGTCCCCAACTACTAGTCAGGCCTACACCTCTAGTACCACTCCATGCCCAGTCAAGTCCACACTTCTGGTCATCGCACACATCACCCAAGTCTACGCTCGCCCTTATCCAGATCAAGTGTAACAATTATTTGGTAAATAACATAAGAATTTGACAGCTTCTGATGGATGCCATGCCTTGACCTTGATTACTTATGTAATTCTGAGATATATAAAGACTATGTTCTATTCAACTAATCCATTATCACCATAAAATCCATTTCTATCTCAGCCAAAGCCAATATCCTCTCTTACACTGAATCTGGCATCTCTATTCATCAAATCTCCTATTAAATTGGCCTAGGGAAGTCCACTGTGGCCAGGATCATCAAGGCATCCCTTCCAAAGAAGGAAAACATCAAGCTAAAATGCTCTTCTAAGCTTTTCCCTACTAATAGAAGAAGAATTGTCTTTAGTATTACCATTGAAAAGGCTGAAAATGCTGTTCAAGCCACCCATCTCATTAATTCCACCCTCTCCAGTCCTATCTCCTCGCAAACTGTTTGCAATGTACTCAAGTCTGCTTTCTTAAGAGCTGTGGTCAAGAAAAAAAAACCCTTTTTATTTGCTAAGCATAGAAAACAAAGGCTGGCTATTAGTTTTAAGTACCAAAATTAGACTGTGAAGGACTGGACTAGAGTTATTTGGTCAGATGAGACCAAGATCAACAGGATTGGGTCAGATGGAAGGAAATATGTGTGGAAAATGGCAGGTGAGCCACTGCAGAACAGAGAGATTTAGGGAACAGTGAAGTTTGAAGGAGATTCCTTGATGGTTTGGGAGTATATGGGCTGGAATGGTGTGGGAATTCTTACAGAGGTGGAGGGTAAAATGAATACTGAGCAATATGTCTCCATTTTGAAGAACAATCTGCTGCCTAGCATGGAGAATTCAGGGATTTCTGAAAAAAGCATTATCTTTTAGCAAAATAATAATCCTAAGCACTTCTCAAAAAGAGCTCAGGAGTGGCTTGACTCTCATGGAATCAAGCTTCTATATTGGCCAGCTCAATCTCCAGACCTTAGTCCTATTGAGCATATCTGGCAAATTTTGAAAAAACAGCTCAACAGCTATCCAAAACTATCAAGAGAAATATGGAAACTTTGGGAAAGGATTAAAGTGAAATGAAGCAGAATTGAGGTTGGGGAGTGTCAAAGATTGATAGAAAGCATGCCTAGAAGGATAGAGGCAGTGATAAAGGCCAAAGGAGGACATACTAAATACTAAAAGTCTAGATTTGAAATAATGCTCAAATAAGTGTTCCAATAACATGTCATTTTAAAATGACCATATCTCAGTGCCATGACAACCAAATCACATGATATAAGTGGTTATAGAATGCCAAGAGCAGGTACTATATTTGGCCCTGCAAGTGTTTGTTCTTATTTGTCTCAAATCTTTGGCAATTAACCCATTGGTTCAAAAGTGCCCAATATTGGGATACTTTTTTGAGCCACTGTATCCCCCTTTATTTTAGTAGGAGGGTATTTTTTGTATTCTTTTCATAAGGCTGGAACTGCTTTTCAGGTCCTCAGATATTTACTACATGTTGTTACATAGTCTCTATATCCATAACCATTTATTTCTAAATCTTTGTTGCTTTGTATTATTTCAAAATTTGTCTCAAATCTAATAGTACTTTTATTTAATATAGGGGTCTGTTTGCTTTGTAGCCATTGTCATATAGCTATCCATGAATAAATGATGTCAGATTCTTTATTAAAACCATATTATGTTATTGTACTCTTGGCAGTGTAATTTCTATCAGTATCAACATATTTGTGCATGCTTTACTTGATCTAGATAAAGCTAAAGCCAATTGTTTATTGACCACAGCTTTTATATCACCATTATGATACTACTAATGCATTGTGTTCTGAAAATGGGATAATAAGAAATATATAGCAGAGATTTGGATACTTGGTGGGCACTTCTAGCTCTATAAAAAAGATACAAATCATACCATATACAAAATAAAATCATGGATATTGTGTGGATAATGTTACACTTGACCTGGGTAAGGGCAAGCATAGCCTTGGACTGCAAGATGATGTCTACTGAAGCAAAGGCTTGACAGGACATGGAGTGATCCTAGAGACATAGGTCTAACTAGGAAGGGTGAAGGATGAGAGCAAGAGATACTGGGTTGAAGAGTAAGGCTAGGCAAACAATGAGATGGACTCAAAGTGGGCAGATCATTTGGTGTATTGCCAAGGGAAACTAGCTTAAGGTACATATGTGAGCTAGTTACAGTACATGTCTCGGTAATATTTAAAAAATTAGATGTGAGGGTTTTTATACTACTAAAGGTACAACACTGGGAAAGTTGGTGAGAAAAGGAAATGACAAGGGGAGTTCTCCTTGGAGGGGAAAAATAAAGGCAGCATAGGGAAAATCATAACAGATAAAGGTTTTTTAACACCATTATGGAGCTTGAAAATACAATGGAAATAATGGAAATATATGATGGATCCATACATATCCATGGTAGAGGTGGTGGAATAGTTATATTTACTATTCTCAGCCTTAGAGTGACTAGTAGCATATTGCAACCAAATATATACAGAAAGAATGTAAACACATGGGTGTGTGAATCTTTTTAAACTCAGACACAATGTTTACTTGTATATCTTTGGTTTCTCAAGCATATATGGATAATTACACCTTGAGTTTACTAAGATTCTATCTCAAGATTGAAAAGTGAAAAAACTCTTTCAATGGTATTGCTGTTTTAAAATGGTCATATCTTAGCTGCATCTGGATTGAATTACATAATTTATAGCTCTATTTGTAGCTGCAGGTTTGTACTTTGTTTGGTTTCTACAAACATAAGTTGTTATGATCACCCTATTTTACCCCTAATTTTCTTGGCCTTTTACACACCCTATTGCATCTTCTATGCAATATCTATACTTATCCTGGCAGCTAACTTTTAATCAGGACTTAGCCAACACTAGTCAAGACAAGTCACTAAGGCAACACATGGCAGTACAAGGCTGTGCAGACATCTGTGCTAAAGCAGTATCTATCTAAGGCAGTGCTCAGCTGTACCCAGGCAGCACCTGGCTGAAACAATCCAACAACAACAAGTGCTGCTATAGGCTGCTCAAACAAGACAGAGGGGAGTGTGATGTTACACTTGACTCGGGTAGAGGCGAGCGTAGACTTGACTACGAGGACAACATCGTCAGAAGTGTAAGCTTGACTGGATGCAGCAATGTTTAGAGGCGTTGGCCTGACTAGAACAGACGCTAAGGGATACACAGAGGGGGATGAGGAGTTGAGGAGGGTGGCTAGGCGAACGACGAGACAAACTTGTAGTAGGTGATTGACTTGATGTATTGTCAAGTAGAAATAGCTTAGATTATACATGCGCGTGTGACCAGTATTTAAAGAGAAGGGAAAAGCGCACAGACTAAGAGTAAGAAAGGAAACTATCGTTGAGATAGGAAAAGAATGTTGTAGAACAACGTTGAAGAAATGTGACTAAGGAGAGAGAGAAATGCTACTGGATGGGAGGAAACGATGACCAATAAGTGGTGAGTAATCGGCCAATGTAGAGGAAGGGAGTCATCATAGAGAAAGTGTTACGGACACATTATAACGGACTTACTTTTTCATTTTTATCCTTTATCTTATCTTATCTTACAGACATGTGATGCTTCACTTTCACTCTTGTCACGGTCGCCCCACACAGACAACCTCTTATCTTCTACCCTGTGCCCAAACACAGCCCTTATCGCTTATCCACGACATGAGGCTGAGCCTTACAGTATCTCTATGCTCTTCCATTTCTATGCCTCATGCCTTTCTTATCGCACATGCATTGCATGCATGTTTATGCTTATCTCTTATCTCCACGGATCTCATGACCCTTTATGACTCACAATCCATGCCTTAGATGCATGTTATGCTTCTCATGACTCCCCATGACCCTGATACATGAGTTGACCTCATGTTCTATGCTTCTAACATGCACAGGCAGCATGTTCATGCTTCTATGCCACTTGATCCATGCATAGGATGCATGTATGGCTATGCCTTCCATTCCACACAGCCCCAAGGCTGTTCTCCTCATGGTGATACACACGGATACCACATGTTATGACTACACACGGACTTTGTATCTTAGATCTAGTATAAACATGTACATACAGTAGAGTAGTATATAAAGGCCCAAGAGCCGGCCAGAGGACCTCAGTTTGTCCTCTTGGTTTTCCCCCTCCAACCTTGGTAACCAGAGAGCCTTGGTGCACGCTCACCAAAATCCCCATTCTGTTTGAGCAGCCTGTAGCACTTACGATTGGATTAGGTGTCAACACCTTCATTGGTTGTTGGGTTGTTTCATAGATCAAGTACTCCAAGCCCACTCCTCTGCCTCCGTCACACTTCCTCCACCCCCTGGCCTTCCCCTCCCTGTACGCCCACCTCGCCCGCACACACCGTATCCCACCACCCCCTCCACATCCTCCAGACCCCTCACTGAGGCGGAACTCGCCACCTGTCTAGCCACAGACCCCCGCCCCCGCCCTAACCCGGAACTTCCTGAGCTTATACACACCCAAACTGACCCCATCCTCCCCCACTCCCATGCTCGGTTTGAAGACCCCTTTGTCGCCGTCCAAACCACCAAACCTCCCATTCCTCCTCCTCTTCTTCTTCTAACCATCATTCCCGCCATACATCCCTCGGTTCCACCCTCCCCATTCACCCAGAACCATTCAACACTGGAGCAACCGTCACCCCCTTTACCTTCCTCCCTGAAAGAGGATTGACCTCCACCGAAACCTGTAGGCTGCTAGGTCAGTGACTTCCCACCCCTCCCTTCACTCCCCGATCCACAGAAGATATTGAGGACGACACTGCTGACCCCATCTCAGATTACGGCAACTATCACAACTTCCACAATGCAGAAGCACGCACAAATATGTGCAACTCCCCCAGAGGGCGCGGCCATGACAATTTCTAGTAGTCCTTGTGGCTACTTCGGACATAACAGGGGGGTAATGTTACAATTCACCCCTTTTCTTTCTATCTTCTCACAGACACCATTTCCATTTCCTCTATGATAACTCTCTTCTCACACATCAGCCAATTACTCACCACTTGCCAGTCATTGTTTCCTCTTACCCAGTAGCATTTCTCCCTCAGTTTAGTCATACTTCTTCGACATTGTTCTACAATGTTCCTTTCCTATCTCGACGATAGTTTCCTTACTTACACTTGGTCCATGCGCCGTTTCCTCTTCCTTAAATATGAGTCGCACAACACATGTATTTCCTAAGCTATTTCTACTTGACAATACATCAAGTCAATTGCTTACTTCGAGTTTGTCTCATCGTTCGCCTAGCCGCTCTCCTCGACAACTTCCCCCTCTACGTTTCAGCATCCTATCACCCTACCCTAGTCAGGCTTACACCTCTAGCACTCCCCGCGCCTAGTCAAGCTTACACTTCTGTTGGCATTGTCTCACTAGTCAAGTCTACACTCACCCCTACCCAGGTCAAGCGTAACATGATTAATATCTCATGATACATTGAAGCTAGACCTACAGACCTAGGTATCATTAGAAAGCCATCATACAGGGCTTTCCAAAAATATATACATTGCTTATGTAATTCATTCACAGTAATGAAATATTCAACAATTAGTAACAGGTACTCATTGCAACAGTTTTGTTGCTAAGTTAATAAAGTATTAAATTAGTATATTCTGACACATTATTATATAAGCAGTAAGTCATGTGATGTACAATAAGTTCAACATGATACAAATAAACCATAACACCACTCTTTATTCACTTCCATCATCATGAAATCACTCTCTATTGATAATACCAATCAAATTTTTACTCTTTTGGATTTGGGTCAATTCACTCATCAAATTTCCCTTGCTACTGGTGTAAACCACTCTACCATCAGTAGAATTCGCTCCAAACTTCATTTTAACCTTGCCAAGTCCTCTGGTGGTTGCCCTTCTATTATAACTCCCACTGATATGCATTATGCTATTCGGCTTATTGGAACTGGCAAAGCTGAAAATGCTGTTCAGGTGACCAGAACTCTTCAGGATGTAAAGAACCAGTCCATCTCCTCCCAGACCATCCACAGACACTTGAAAAAGGCTGGTATGAAGGCTGTGGTGAAGAAGAAATGCCCTCTTCTTACCAAGCATCATAAGAAGGCAAGAATGGACTTTGCTTTTAGCTATAAAGATTGGACTGTGGAGGACTGGAAGCAAGTTATATGGTCAGATGAAACCAAGATTAATCACATAGGGTCAGATGGCAAGAAATGGGCATGGAAAAAGGCAGGGAAGGGTCTCAATGATTGGCTAGTGGCAGGAATAGTGAAGTTTGGGGGAGGATCCTTGATGATGTGGGGCTGTATGACTTGGAATGGTGTTGGAATGGCTTGCAAGATTGATGGTAGGATGGATACTGATCTCTATATACAGATTCTAGAAGAGGAGCTT
>JBBPTZ010000945.1:0-13393 GCA_038094315.1 Phylloporus cf. tubipes
CTGGTGTTCTTCCTCTCAAACGTGTTCAAAGGGGACACGGGGTTACTTGGATGGGCGAGTGCAGTGGCAAAGGAGACATTGCAGACGGGGATGAACGAGATTCCGAGGCTATGAGATGAGACTGATGCCCTGGCTGAATTCTCCCCACAGTCGTCTCCCATACCATTCCACATTAGCATTCCAATTTCCTAGTCTGTCTCTGCGCCGGATCTGCGCGAGTTCGACGGGGGCCCGATCAGCAAGTGACCTTAGCCAAATGACACCGGTTGCTTCTGGAATGCGACGGTCGCATACGAGCTACCGCTTTTCCCTCCAAATGTAAACTTTTTGTACGGGATACTTGTCCTTGTAAGCGTCAGGGACCTCTGGACCCGGCGAGCCTAGACTGCACTCACTTGTATCCAAGACCGCTTCCTTGTGTGTCAATCTTTCGTGCCAGTTCGTCCTCGGTAAAGTTGCATGCTATATGGACGGTAAGTTCACGACCGGGGATCGAGGATGTCGCTCACAGGTGATGAGGAAATGCCCCCCTGGTCGAAGCAGGCTTGCGACTCTCGGGACATAGCTCTCGAGTGGGGCGATCCCTTGCTCATCCTTGTCCATGAGAGAAATAGCATCAAAGGTGCCCTTGTCCAAGACGAGATCCCATACTCCGTCGCTCAAACGCTCGTTGCTCTCACTAGGTAGAGGGACCGGGGACTCTGGATCCAGAAAGTCACATACAACAAAGGTGACGTTTGCATACGAGCGTTCCTCGTCTCCGTCTTCGTCCCGCTGCTTGGCGATGGCGATAGACAAGTCCACAGAGCCCTGGCTGTAATCGATCCCCGTCAGTCGCGAGGGTTCGTAACCAGCTTCGACCATGGCGAAGAGAAGATGACCGTTTCCCGTGCCTACATCGAGCACGTTGGGGTGTGCCGTCGAGGGGACGTGCGTCGTGGCCCAGTTGACCATCTTTTCCACGGGTTCCTCGCCAAACCTGCATCGGGTGGGTACGTGGGAAGGGGAATTGAAAAGAACACGTACCAAACCTCGCCCTCGAGACCGCTTTCGTAAAAGTGGGCGAGTTCCTCCGAGTAGCGCTGATCCCAGCTATGTGGGCGGGTGTGGTCATCGGTGGGTGTCGAGATCGAGGTCAGCGAGATTGCTCACTGGTCTTTTGTCCCAAGGAGCGATGGGTCGAACGCCATAGGTGAAGATTAGTCAGCAAAGACAGAACTCAGAAGTGGAATGAGCAACTTGTGATATTCTAGTGTAATTGGACGATACATGAATGAAAACTGGCGCGATTGAGTTACAAAGTTGCTACGAAGATGCCACCACGCACCAGAATGAAAAACCGGTTGTCATCGTTTCCCGTCAGTCTTTTCAAGTAAATCCTTGGCCTCGTTGATTTTACTTGCGAGGTAAGGCGAGCCGCCCCGGTCGGGATGGTTGGCCAACATAATATGACGATGGGCATCCTTGAGTCTATTGCGCAGCAGAGGCCCGTCCCTGCAGACAAACATGTTGAGAAACAAGAGACAGTCGGACGCGCGACGCACTTCAAGCCGAGAATTGCAATTGCTTCTTTACGGTCCATTTTGGACTTGAACCCTCCCTTTACCCACTGGTCCGCCGCACCTTTTCCAATGACACCGCTGCGAATGAGGTGTCTGCCTACCAACGCGGCCGTCACTGCACCGAGACCAACAATAACGGGAGTCGCCATGTTCTTCCAGTGCAGTATCAAGGTCCTGTAAGGTTCTGTGGGCGAGCCTTTGTGTGTGTCGTGGCACGTGATGCAGGACCTACATCGTGAGTCCCCTTCCAATGGACTTGACGTGCTTTGTACTCAATAGATTTCTAGACTACGGCGGGACCAAATGTCACCATATCGACCTCGTATCTCTGACAGGGTCACCCCTTGCGGATCCTTCATCGCGAGGTAACCGCTCAGTTCTATGGTGACTCGGTTCAGTACTTGCTGTGCCGTGAGTACGCCCGAACCATTCCCTTCTTTGCTCCAGGAGCGCCTTATAATAAAAGAGACGCGTACCATTTCCCACCGTGCGTCCCCCTCATCTCATCCTCGCATGCAGTTCATCAACTCCCAGTATTTATTCGTCGAGAAAGGGACTTCTACGCCCATCACGGTCATAACATGCAACGACGATGCCGTGGACATGGTGCACCTACAGCCCTTGTTGAACAGTGCGAACGGCGTTCTAGGCGTGGCCGCCAACTATGGCGACCAGTGTAAACTCTCTTCCATTGCTTTCGCCACACTTTCGTGGGTGGTGGTGATCAACGTACCCACTCGCCGCGTCAATCAGTCCAAAAAGAAATCCAAACAACAACGTGTGGCCACTGGAAACGCCCTGATTCAAACCCATCTTCTCTGCAATTCACAGTTGCAAAAGTATGCATTCGAGATGGACAGACTCGCGGTCGCATTGTTCTTGGACCTGTCGGTTCGTATCAACAGGGCGATAGACATGTTGTCCGTGACCACCAATGATAGCCGCCAATCTATGGAAGCGTTGATGAATGCATTGGGTGGCGAAGTAAACCTACACAAGAAGAACGTGCAGTCGTTGTTTTTTGGTAATCCAGACTCGCAAACAGTCGACGTTACAACCCGTGTTGCTTTGGAAGCATGGGCTGCATGTCGAGCGGCCACACTTCCCCACATGTCCCCACGCTTCGCGTCTCTCCCTAGGGTTGACACAATGGCCTTCCCGAAGGCGGTATGCAGCTTACTTTGTCGCGTTGGTTCTCTTTTAACGTGTCACAAATAATAGCACCTGGGTGCTTTGGCGAACATTTCCCGCCACGCAGACCGTTTGGAAGCATTGAAGCCGACAGCCGTCAAAAATGACGTCAAGGGTGAATTCAAAGTGAAGAAAGGTGATATCAATCTCACCTGTGACCGCTTTCCCACCCGGATCAAGAAGTCAAAGAATCAGGTTTGCTAGCATTCTGCGTAATCTGTGCCTCTAATATGATTGCGTAGGTTGTTAAAATCGAGATGGAGGGAAAAGGAGCTACGAACCAAGTTGTCGGTCGAGCCCGCAAAATCGATGGCCGGAATGCGCGCATTAGTGTCAATGGACCCGTTCAAGGCAACAAAATTCTCTCTGTTACGACCATAGGAAAGGATAATCCTACCTGCGCTGAATCCGTACGCCAAGACATCATCCTCAGCGCCCTCCAACACAAGTCCAAAATCCTCTCGAATCCGTTTTTCCAGGCCTTGTGGCTTCCTGAGAAGCGACCAGAGTGGCCCGAATCCAAAGAGCGGAAGAATGCGATGCTTGTGAACTTTTCCCGCGGTCTCAATGCCTCTCAGCACGCGGCCGTACGAAGTATATTGTCGGATAAGGCGAACGATCGAATTGTCATGATTCAAGGCCCTCCTGGCACGGGAAAAACGACAGTGATTGCAGCATCCGTCAACAGCTATAGCTGCGCCGACCCTAGTCAGTGCATCTGGGTTGCTGCTCAGTCCAACGTCGCAGTCAAGAACATCGCCGAAAAGTTTTTCAGCACCAACTTTCGCAATTTTAAACTACTTGTTTCCAAGGATTTTCATTTTGATTGGTAGGTCGTCGTATCCTTGCGAGAGGTTTCGTCCTGAAATATTACAGGCACGAACACCTTTACCACGATGTCGAAAAGTCTCTCATCCGATCAGATAGATTCAAAATGTCCATCGTCGAAGCAAGCAGAGTATTGCTTGATTGTAAAGTCATTTTGTGCACGCTAAGCATGTTCTCCAACCCCAACATCGACGTGTTCCTCCGTCTTGTTCCGGTACAAATGGTAATCTTGGACGAAGCTAGCCAAATCGAATGCGGGGACTACCTCCCCATTCTCGACCGCTTTCATTCTACTCTACAGAAACTTGTCTTCATTGGTGATGATAAACAATGTACCCTTTCTTCGTTACCACATCTCTCCTAGCTAATATCAGCCTAGTGCCGCCATATGGTCAAGAAGACATACCGAATCTTCGCAGTGTTTTCGAGTTTTCGCATATTCGGAAACGAGCGCTGCTTCTTAACACGCAATGTTTGTGCCCATTTTGATCCCTCTTTCCTTGTGCTGACGAGTGCATTCAGATCGCATGCCTCATGTAATCGGCAACTTCATCTCAAAAAACGTCTATGGCAATAAACTCCTCACCCTCCTCACCCCCACAACCTCCCAAGCATGTCGCTTTATCGATGTGAACAGAGGTCGAGAAGTTAAACGGGGCCATAGCTGGATGGTAAGGCGATCGTTTTTTATCGTTCTTCGCCGGTAAAAAGGGTTAAATATCATCAGAATCTTGAAGAAGCTCGTATGGTTATTGAGCTCGCTCGCTCGTTTGAAACGGAAAAAATGTCCTTCCGTATCATTACACCTTATGATGGCCAGCGGTCTCATATCGAGGACCTCCTCAAACGAGAAAAGCTGCAATGGGAGGACAAAGTCTTCAACGTCGATTCGTTCCAAGGTTTGTTCCCGAGAACAAGCACTGTCGACGAAAATCTTAGCGTTGTTCTTAGGAAACGAGGACGAGCACATCATCATCTCCGTTGTTCGCTCAAATGGACCTGGGTTCCTCCGAAACTTGCGTCGTACGAACGTCATGCTTACCCGCTGCAAAAAGAGCATGGTCATCTGCTCCAGTCGCGCCTTTCTCTCTGGCAAGGGGTCTGGGACGCTCGTAGGGAAACTCGCTGCCAGTGTCAATAAAGAGAATTGGATCAACGGGGATGACATCCTTAAGAGGAGGGTTGTATTGAATTAGTGTATGTAGCTAGCTGTGAATTGAAATAGTCTGCGAGTCCCGCCAGGCGTGGCTGTGTGATGAAACGGAACGTGGGTGGAAGTCGAAGTTGCCCTGCCACCAGCAGTGGTGAGCCACTGGGCAACGTGTTCGTTCGTCTACTACTCTTGAACCATCCCGTTCTTTGAGCTGAAAACTTCGAATTCTCCTCTCTCTCTCTCGCGATAATGAAAAATTCCACCGCTAAATCATCTGACTCGGATACGCTCTTGTCTAGTACTCGTGTAATCCACCAGAACCTCGTCGACGCTGGCACCGACGGGAGGCTGGATGTCGTCCTTATCAACATGGCCGGCTTGAACGAGGACCACACTGAGCTGCGCACGCTCGTGGAGCGCAACGAAGGTCGCGCTCTTGGTCTCTCCTGCGCGTTCCTGCCCAACGGAACTCTCCAGGCCCTCGCTGTTGCCGATGCCACCACCGTTATCATCATCGATTTTATCGGTGACAAGAACAACGAACGCGTTAACTCCTCGAGCCCTTCGTTGACGACCCCGGGGCGTGATTACCTGTGCGATCACGTCCTCGGTCGCATTTGCGGGTTCATCTATGCATTTGACATGGGCCCGCTCGCGCTCGCGCTGTGGCAGAGCCACGATCTCCGAATCAAGCAGGCGATCGACCTCCAGTCCGCGGGTCCACCCCTGAACCGCGCGCCGTACGCCACGATCAAATTCGCCAACGGCGATCGCGACAAGCTGATCGAGAGCAACATCGCGCGCACGTTCAAAGAGTTTATTTGCCAAAACCCCAATGATACCACCCAATCCTCGACTGTCATTCCTCTCACCCAGCGTGCTTGGGCCGCCCATTACGTCTCTCAGATACCTTCGATGGAAGACAGGCTCTTCCTGGTACCGCCCATTGATACCACGAAATTTACGGATGCTGTGATGTCCTTTCTTTTGTTTCATTCCTACTTTGGACTGATTTGGGAATTTAGCTCCTTCGTTTCCTGGCCAAGAGCACTGTCGACTCATTCCAGAGGGACCAGCTCAAGCCCACTGAGGTTACCCGAACCTTTTCCACTTTTTTCGATAATGGGAAGAAGCAACTTCGTGTTACCGCAGATCGTTATCAGAACAAGGTTCGAAAAGGGGGTCAGGTAAGTTGTTCCAGTTATTCTTGATTTACATTCTTGATGTTTTGTATACAGAAAGCCCATATCCATGTCTCTGCTCATAATGGGGTTGGGGACTTTACTGTCATAGCTGATATTGCTGCTGCATCTGGTGAAGTAGCTCGGTTGCAGACTGATGGCTTCTTGGCTGGGAAGCAAGTGACCACTGTCACCCTCATGGGTAGAGAGGATCCCACTAGTGCTGAGGTCAAGAGAGCTCAGATCATCCTTATGTTCCTTCAGGGGAGATTTAGTGCTGACATCATTCCATGGATTCAGAAGATCTACCTATGTCCTGGAGAAGATTTTATGTGGCCATCTGACTGGTCTCAGCCTGCTCCATCTCCTGTCAAGCTCAACCTTGACAAGATTCCCCGTCCTCTCAATGGTTCACAGAGGAAGGCAATTAGGTGTATGCTTGACTGGACTGATGCTTCAAGAGTTACCATCATCCAGGGTCCCCCTGGAACAGGCAAAACAACTGTCATTGCTTCCTATGTTCTAACTGCTGTCTCAGCTGGGAGATCTGGAATATGGCTCATAGCTCAGTCTAATGTGGCTGTCAAGAACATTGCAGAGAAGTTGGCTGACTTTGGTTTGGATAACTGGAGACTTTTGGTTTCTAATGACTTTTATACCTTTTGGTAAGCTTTTGTTATCTGGTTTACTTTTCTCATTGTTCCTTTCTACTAGGCATGAGCATCTGTATACCACCATCAAGGCCAACACTATTACCAGTGGTGAATTCATGGGAAGGCTTTCTGAGCTCAGGGGTTGCCCAGTTGTGCTGTGCACTCTGAGCATGCTTTCCAGTGACATGCTGACAAGGATGGGGGCTTTTAGGATGGTTCCTGTTCACACTGTAATTGTTGATGAAGCCTCCCAGATAGAGGTTGGGGACTATATCCCACTTTTCTCCAACTTCACTACCATTAGAAAGGTAGTTTTCATTGGTGATAATATGCAATGTGAGTCTTGTTCCTTCTCCATTATTTCTCTTCTCAGCTAGTCTGTAGTACCACCCCATGGCCAGGATGATATCCAGGAGCTTCAGAGTGTCTTTGAGCTTGATCATCTCACCAAGCAGGACACTGGTAAAAATCCCTTCATTTTCCTTGACACCCAGTGTATGATTTCTGGTGAATCCTTTCCTATCAGGAACTGACTTATTCTTAGACCGGATGCCACCCCAGATTGGGAATTTCATTGCCCAAACTGTTTACCCCTCCAAGGGTGATGGGGAGGATTCAGAACCCCTTCTGAAATCTTATGAAAAGCACCTTTTGGCAGAGGCTGAATCCTTCCTCTGCCACTTTGTGGATGTACCAGGCCAGCAGGTGTCCCAGGGGACCAGTTGGAAGGTGAGTGAATCATTGGCAATGAATCTGTCCTAATCTGGTTTACTTTGACCCCAGAACTTTGAAGAGTGCAAAGCTATTATCCACCTCTCCTCTATGTTCCAGGCCCAGGGGAAGAAGTTTAGGATCATCACTCCCTATGATGCTCAGAGGTCCCTTATTGAAGAAGAACTCAAGAAGGCTGAGCTTGAGTGGGGGGATAAATGTTTCAATGTGGACTCCTTCCAAGGTAAGTGTATTTCATATCCTGATGTGTTTGGGTGACTGATGACATGGGTAGGCAATGAGGAGGACTACATCATCATCTCCTTGGTCAGGACTAGGGACCTTGGATTCCTTAGTGACAAGAGGAGAATGAATGTCATGCTCAGTAGGTGCAAGAGGGGCATGGTCATCTTCACCAACAAGGCCTATGTTGAAAGGGATGCTGGTCCTGACAAGTCCCTCATTGGAAAGTTTGCTAAAAGTTACTATGAGGGAGAAGCCTGGATTGAGGTGGGTGCTCTGGACAAGATCTGCATCCTCTAGGGCAGTTTTGCTGTTGCCAGTGAGTCTTGGGGCACTCTGGCTCCTGTGGCATCATGGTTGAAGGTTGGAATGGAACTGGTTTTCCCTTATGTCTTCCTGTTTTTCTTGTTTTGCTGTTGAATTTGCTGCTCTTGCTGTGTACTGTTCACCTTGCTTTGCTTTGGTGCTGTGTATTTTGTCTGTCTGGTTGTTGAAAAATAAAATAAAATAAAACCCCAATCTCATGTTCAGATGAAATACTTCTCAAGATCCTCAAGCCAGTCTGGTATCCACACCTTCTTCATTTACACTGTCATACAAAGGATACAACAAATGGTACACATACTGATAGTGTATAAACCATACTGAACACCGTAGGTGTCGTTCGACATCCACCGACGACCCGCCACGATCAACGAACGGGACGCGAGCAAGGAAGCGTGTTGTACAGTCAAGGACGAAAGAAGTTGGATTCGAAAAGGTGAGGAAAAGATAACGAATGTATGTGGATGAAGCGAAGAGACGTGAACGCGAGTTTGTACAAACCTTGGCGCGTGCAACGACAAGACGAAAATGGGAACGAACGTTGGGCAGGAACAAGAGGTCAGTGTGCGAGATGGTTAGTGAGTGACAGTAGTAACGAATACAACATCGAGAGCTCGTTCGAAAATAATGCGGTCGGGATGTTCCCTAAAATGGGTGAGGCGAAACATGGATGATCAGAAAAGTAGACGAGAAAAAAATGGGTGAACCCAGGGCCTTCTCCAGTCGGCCGTTGGTCAGCGGATCATTGTTGACGACGAAGAAAAAAAGGGAGTGTTGGCATTGAAAAATGTGTCGCTTGGCACGCGACGGAATAGTAAAGGAGCGGGATAATGTTGCGAAGGACGAATGATCTACAAGCAATGAATTTAGGCCATTAAAGGTACGGAGTGGGAACATACCTCGACGAATAATATTATATTTAAACGAATGTGTGGGTGACGCGCTGATGGACCGCAGATGGAGTTGGCCAGGGTCTGGAGAAAAAAAGAAAGGCAGAATACGAAATAAATGAAAATTTTGAAAGGGAGAAGTGCATATAGTCGTGGCACGACAGCTGAAAGAATAAAACGAAGATGATACAGATCCGGGAAGCAAAACAGATAGACAAACATGGATAGTTGGAAAGGGATTGTGAGCAATGCACAATGGCAAAAATGAAACTGGAATAGACATGATTAGAATGGTTATCAGTTATGATGGAACATGAAGTGGAGAATTCTGAAGCGAAACCTTGACGAGAGTAATATGTAGCATTGACGGGTAGGACGAATAGGTGGTGGTGAAGAGTCCAGCACTTCAAGCGCCACCAATCACACTTACGCCAGCTGAAAGGCACTGCCGAGCGCCGGCGCTTCCCCGTCGTGACGTCGTGGATTTTCGGCAGGGCTGAGTGGACCTCCACTTGGAGCAGTGCCTCCAAAGGAGATACGCCGAGCGGCTCGACGAAGCGTACGCGGGCGAGTGAACGCGGACAGGGGTGACGTGGACGGAGTATTAGTTATGGAGGCAACCGAGCTTACGGGCGGCGAAAGAGGGACTGGCGAGGACACCGGAATGCGTGAAGGGGACGCGGGCGTGCGCTGCGGGCAAGGCAATTCTTGGCCAAACATAGATGGATTACGCGCGGGGTTTCGACGGGCGGGTTTCTTTGCCTCCAAAGGTGACTGCGTGAGAGGCGGGGTCTGGATGGGGATCCCAGGCGATTTATGTTTGAAGTGGGATGTGGAAGAAATAGAGACGGTAGTCGCAGCAGTTTCCGTGCTAGCGGTCGAAAGATCGTTATCCGTCGAGGAACTCGAGGATGTAGATGTCTTCGTTTTGATACCGGCACTTGAACTGCGTGCCAGATCATAGCGCCCCTTGTCCCTTGGAAGTGCCGATGACAAAAGCAGGGAAGATTGCACTTGCGCCGCAGGGGTGGGCAAGGACGGTTCGCGCGTGCGGATCCTCTTTGCGGTTTTAGAACGTATTATTTCGTCCTCGTCAGAAGAAACCGAGAGCTGAAGTTTGTGGCCCTTTCTGAATTTCTTTGGGTGGGTGCCAGTCTGGATTGTGGTTGCTTTCTCCGAGACTAGCATACGAGGCTCGTTCGGGGGTGTCCGAGGTACTGACTTTATCTCTCCGACTGAAGGACTGGGGATGGCCCTCCGCTGAGACCCAACCACGGCTGCTGGCGTCGACTTGGGCTTCCTTTGCGAGAAAACGGCAGACGACGGCGCAGGCGCAGTATTCCCACCGCCATCGTACAACAGAGTCCGTTCGACTTTGACCGGCGCCCTAGTGCCCATGGCTGCCTCTGAAGATCCACCATTGCGATGAAAATCTGCATTCTTCAAGGGGTTCTCGACGTCAGGATCAGCATCCGTGAGTGCCTCACTAGCACTTGCTAGTGTGAGAGTCGAAGCACAGCGGAGGGATGAAGGGCGGAGCGGAGCGGAAATTGACATCGGGGACCCGAAGGAAGAAGAAGAAGAAGACGTTGCCGAGATGGTCGACTTACGAACCTCGGAACGCCGACTCGAGATGAGAGTGGACGAGCTAGGAGTCGAGGGGGAAGGTCTGTTATTGTCGGAGCGATGGCGAATGTGCGCTGGACGAAGATAAGGATGGTGCAACAAACGGTCATGGTGTTGAAGACGAGTTGAGAGCCTATATGCGCCCAAGAATTCGTCAATGATCACGGCGGAGATTCGACAGCGAAGCCAAGATGAATATACGTACCGTGCGATGCTTTCGCTCCGGTCTGATTTGTCCGGGTCCATAAAGTCCATACTCGACTGACGATAAAGCGGGCGACGCGCATGAACGGGAGTATTAGTTCGGAGCTGAAGAACTTCTGCGGGATCAGGTGTCGTCGCTCTGTGGGCGTCACCACGCCAAGCCAGGACGCTTAACGGTACGCTATGCTCTTCGATGATGGCCTTGCGACGTTCTTCCTGGGCCTTGCGGCGCGCGAGCTCGAGGAGTTTTATCCGCGTTGCCCTAATGGAGTGGGGCCAGTCATTTGGGCCTTTGGCGGCTAATATACCACGGGCGATCTTGTCGAGTAGATTAGACGGCGGTACGGCGCCATTGAAGGGAGTGATAAGATGAGACGGGAGGGCATCGAGCGTCTGTAAAGCAAACGTGAGATGGGGTGGCGAGGACGGGGAAGAAAAGAGCCGACCCTGGAGAGGAGCCTGACTTGGTCGTCTTTCCATACCGCGTTAGGGTCTTCGAAATCGTAGTTTGAGCTGTTCCACGAGTCTGTGCTGTTTCGATGGGCGGAGGGGGGAGAAAGCAAGAGGTGTGAAGCGACAGGACTACGATTTGGCGTGCGTGGTGCAGACGCGGGATGGATGCTTGGACGGGGTGCGAGGAGAGCGAGCGGGGAGAGATTCAGAGACGCGGGCATCGTGAGCAAAACGAGCGAATGGCACCAGAGAGAGAAGAAGAAAGAATAATAAAAAGTCCGAGTTTGTCGACGATGCAAGGAACGTTCTCCGCTTGGGCGTGTTCGTCGTTTGGTCGTTCGTTCGTCCGCGTCGTCGTCGGTCACGGTCTATCCATTACATAATATCATGTTTACTTTCTCATATTCAAACTCCGGCAACAAGAATTCAAACACAGCGATCCACGTTCCTCGCCTCGTGTTATCACCCGCGCGTGTAACAGAACGAGACTAGACACGACCAGCGTGGTCCCAATTACAACCATTCAACTGACACCCGCCGATCAGCATCTCCCACCCACGCTCGCCCACACCACCCACCTTCCTATGATACATCGTGTAGTACAACGGGGACTTAATTAAAAGTCCCCCTTACATCGCTAGCCCAGGGGTATCTCCCTTGGCTTGGAGGATCTGTGGGGCTGTCGACGGTCAGTGGTGACAGGGCGCACAGCGATCAACGCACCTTTCTGGCTTCTACGAAAAAGAACGTCGAGGTCGCTACAAAGCTAAGCACGAGCAGAAGGAGGAGGTAACGCATGGTAGGATATTCCTTAATGTTTCATCTCTAGTGGGCCAACGGGTCCATTGCTCCCCCTCTCTCTTATACCCTACTTTCAACCTCCGCCCGGACACGAGACCACCCTTGAACGTGCCGTATTCGACAACGTTCATTTCCGGACTCGACGTGCTCGGTGTGCGTGCCAGAATCCAGTCATAAAATCATGAAATGGAAGTTGGGGCCCTCAACCGTGGACACATTACCTCAATCACCCACTTTGGTTCGAGATAGGCAAGACTGACGCAATGGTACGTACCCCTGGGTGGAAAGGGCAAAGCCGATAGTGGCGTATCGATGTGGCAGGAACACGATGTTTCCGTGCACAGGGACATAGATAGAAAATTCGCAACATGTTATAGTCTTATTGGCGGCAGGCGTCAGATTGGCCAAGCATACAAGGGGGGAATCACCAACCTATGCTGTGTCTTTGACCCACATCAGGCCGTTCCAGCCATCCTGGCCTCTCTCTCAGCATCCCCCCTGGCCTGTATTTCCGCACGCTTCCATGCAATGAGTTCGTTTGTTCTTAATTCGTAATGGTGCACCCAGTAGCCTGCATATCCGAATGCAGCGATTGCAATGGCATGTCCAGCCAGGTCTAAGGCGTGTTAAACACATGTATGGCCATGCGGCTAGAGAACATACTGTCCATCAGATTCCTCTTTTGTATCGCAAGCTGGCCAAACCGCGATGCGAGGCCAAACGCCGAGAAACCGAGGATGGTACCAAGGAGAGCCATGTTGTGAGGCGCGAAAACGAGACGGAGAGCGTTAAGAGGAGAAACAACAAGTACAAATAGACTCCGGGTTCAGTCATGTCTACATCTGTTCCCGTCCCGCTCGATGCCAACGCAGTGGTGCCGACCTCAGAAGAGAAAACGCAGGTAGCATCCAAGTTGCAGACGGCCCACGACAAGAAGGATGTTGCTGATGCCGCATTCAAGAGCGGCGACGTCAAAAATGGTGCGTCGCTCCAGACAGTCCTTAGGCGCGTCTGAGTATACCATGGATGTAGCACTAAGATCGTATCACGAGGTACAATCGTAATATGGTCGAGATGCAAAGATCTCATTGATATGCAGGCACTCATGTATCTCCATGGACTCGACAAGTATGTCGGTCGTCACAGTCCCTGACCAGTGGTCTCACACGCGACTCAGAAATGCGCTCAAATCACTTGGAATGGGTCTCCCCTCTCCCTTACCCGCCTCCACCGTCGATCAAGCTGCGAGTGCCAAAGATGAGAAAACCGAGGTTGGTAGTCACGTTATACACCTTTTGCCAACCAGATGGACGAAGCCCAAATAGGTCGATCTCATGCTCGAGAAGATCTATGCCAACATGTCGGCATGCCACCTCAAACAAGAGAACTGGAAACGCGCTATAGACACCGCGGACAAGGTAACCATCCCATGTCCTGACGCTCCGGGTTTGATGACCAGGACAACCAGGCAATCGCAAAGAACCCGGCCAACTCCAAGGCACTTTACCGAAAGGGCAAGGCGTTGGGGGAACTAGGGTACTTTGAAAAGGCCGAGGCGGTCCTCCTAGAGGCG
>JBBPTZ010000946.1:0-12958 GCA_038094315.1 Phylloporus cf. tubipes
GCGTGAAGAAAGAGAACATTGATATCTCTGTCGGTGATGGAGGCCGTAGCGTTACTATCCAGGGTAGAACATTCAGTCGTCGCCGTTCGGGAGACTCGGAGTCCACTGCTGAGGCCAGCGAGGGCACGTACTACATTTGATGCACAATCAAGCCGACTCGTTGACATTAGGTGCAGGTACTACGGGAGCTGCCGTGAGCCCCGAGACACTCCCCTCCTCCAACCAATTGAATACAGAGCGTCTCTACTCTGGTACCTCGTCGTTCGCGCGAACTGTCTGGCTTCCTCGACCAGTCGACAGTTCAAAGATTACGGCCAAATTGGTCGACGGTATCCTTACATTGAGGGCACCAAAGATGGAGGATGAAAGTATCAAGATCAATGTCGATTAACTCGTTCTCCTTACCCTGCGGCTTATGCTGTAGCTTGCTTTCCTTTTGTCCCTTGCCCGCATGTAGCTCCACTCAGTTCTGTTGTTGTACAGCCTTGTTTATCTAAAGACGTTGTATTGAGCACGGTCGATTTGCGTGCTAGAACTTGGAAATCAGTGGTCCTTTGCAACTAACATACTCTTTTCAGGGAGGAGTAAAGGTGCTCGCACCCGATTCGCGCTTTCTTGATCGTCGTGATTCCAGTCGCATCATCATATGATCTTTTTTCCAGGCATCGAATTAACGTGAGGCTGCCGCCCGTCTGGCTGGCTGGCCTGTCGACGAAGTGTCAGGGTACAAAAGTTGAGACCAACCCTTCGACCTTGTATCATCATTACACTTTTTATGACAAGGAGGCCCCAACAAAGGTGGGGGCAGTACAAACACCATCCTTGGTGCGGATCCTATGGACACTCTTGGTCTCGGGGTTTATCCAAGCTGCTTCTCTGGTATCCAATGTTGTGAAACCTGGCGATGCCGGTTAAAAAAAAGGATCCACACAAAATGTCATCGTGGTCCGCACTAGGTTGTATGGTTTCAAAGATCTTCTTCTTGGGGTTCATTTGCGATACCGGCTGGGCACCTGATAACAGTTTTAAAATAGAGACCAGGCTTAAAGGTAAAGGCGGGCATACTCTCATATTCGGCCCCTTCAAAGTACACGCGTTCTCCGGGTTTTGAGCCGGGTGGAGGTTGAATCAGCTCGACTCCTCCTTCCTTCCCTTCTTTTGATGTCGCCTGTGAGCATCGTCGGATTCAGAACCCGTCTCTCGAAAAT
Source organism: Phylloporus cf. tubipes (assembly GCA_038094315.1). Taxonomy (NCBI): domain Eukaryota; kingdom Fungi; phylum Basidiomycota; class Agaricomycetes; order Boletales; family Boletaceae; genus Phylloporus; species Phylloporus cf. tubipes. The sequence goes on from JBBPTZ010000946.1 coordinate 1,209, forward strand.
GCACTCACGGCAAGTACCATGGCAAAACTTTTTATGCCACGCATAGATGCAGGCTTAAGATTACACTAAGTGGTTCGTCAAGGAAAGCTGTCTCAAAGAGAGAGAGAGAGAAAGACCACCTACGATTGCAACGAGATACTTGTCCCGCATCTCATCTATGGGTATGTAGTTGACGAGCCCCGATACCACTGTGCGAGGGCCTGCTTCTTCGCCAAAATCTATTTGCTGTAAAAGTCATTTCAGTGTCCGGGAAATGACTTGCAATGCAAGCCTTACTTCAACGTAAAGACTATCCGCATCAGGGTGCTTCTTCACTAATGCAAGACTGTCAGCGTCGGCGGAAACCTTGAAGATATCATTACCATCAACGATGTGACCGACCCTCAAGTCTATCATGGATGGCACAGGTTCACCAGCATCTTCAGCAGGGGCCGTCCCAGCGCCAGCGCCTCCCTTGTTCTTCTTGCCGCCATCCTCGGCAGCAGCAGGGGAATCCTTCTTCTTTTCTTTTTTCTCCTTCTTCTCCTTTGGAGGCTGACCAGCGCCTTCTTTTGAATTTGTTGCGAGCGCAGTTTTTTCTCCACTTTCTTGCTGATCGACAGTCTTTGGAGTCTTCTCTTTCTTTTTCAGGGGCTCTTGCTTTCGCTCGATCTTGGGAGCCGATTCAAAGTCAAAGGGTACAGCGGCGAATGCAGGGGATAGTGTCCGCGCTGCGGTTCGTACAGACGAAATTGTCTGGATGTGGTCAAAGTAACGAATAATTGCAGGTGTCACGCAGTAGTGAGCCGGCTGTAGCTGAGACTTGAGCAGGAGTGAGACAAAAGCACTGGAAAGTATTGGATCATGTGTTGCATACCAGCGTCGGGTGGAGGGCACCATATAGCGCGACATCGGCAGCCGTAAGGTAGTTGCTAACGATGTATGTCCGTGGGACCAACTGGGATTCCAAGACCTAACAGAGCTCGTCAAATTGCGTCGTCGCTGTACGAGTGAACTTACCGAGAGGCTTTCAGATTTTACAACATCGCCTACAGCAACTTTATCTATCCAGTTCACCACTTCCAGTTTGTCGGCATCTGTCTTTCCTGTGTCTGCTTGTGTACTCGCAACCAGATCCTTCAATGGCTGCGGCAGCTTGGAAAGTGATGCTTCGTACGACATCGTCCGCGCGGCGAAAGATCTCCAGAGTAAACGATGTAAGAGCAATCGATAGACATTAATATTGGTATACATGGGATAGCACGTGACACAACCCAACCAGCTAGTCGTACCTTCCTTTGCCATCCGTAGCGAAATTGCTACCTACTTTTCTCAGTAAAAAGTCACCATATGCGACTGGTTTATAAACCTCATCCGGTATGTCACCATTGTCTGCCGTGGCACGAACCGCAGCTGGTAGCGGCGCGATACGTGCTGTGAAGTTTGGCTCAAAGAAAAAAGGAATCCTTGAGAAAGGTCAGCGCAATTCGGCACGCGTCAAGTTAACACCATACGAGACGCTGAATTGATGGTATTAATACGGCGTTAGGCTTCCAAGGATGGCCAAGCGTACCGATAATTTGTTCCTCTATGAACGACCCGATGCAAGGTACTTTTGTACAGGCCATTTGTCCATATCTCCCACACTTTACGGCTGTTGGTGAGTGAAATTTCGAGAGTAGGGATGGGCTTACTTTCGCCAATATTGCAAATGACGCACCCGGGGATAGGGTCTGCGTAAATCCAAAGTCCCTCTTCACTCCCATGTTCATTCGGGAGGCCATCAACAGTTTCCGAAGCATGCCCGCGCTTGCGTAAGAACACTTGCAATGCTGATCGTGTAGGATCTGCATAGAGAAAACTAAGAACACCTTGTCAGAGTCAGCGTCCTCCTGTCATGAACTCGTGATTACGTCAGGCATCCATAGTCCCTGTGAACACGTTAAATGGTTCTTGGAGACTCAAATCACACTTACTTATGAGCCCCACAAGAGAAACCGTCATGGTCGCCGGGAAGGGGCGGATAGCCTGCAGAGTGGGGAAGTCAGTCTATCTGTCCGCATGGACACCCGATTCACGACGGACCGATGATCCGCATCACCCAGAAACTATCATCCACTTGAGCGCGGAGTGCGTGCCACTCCTCCACGCCCATCCCTAACCCATATGCCATCCTGGTGAATTAATCGGTTTTATGCATACCAATGATAATCCAGATACTTGCGCTTCCATGAGAATCATCCCGAGTTTTTTCATTTTCTCTATCCACCTCTCATATTTCGTCCGGAACTCGGGGATGGATGGCCACTGATTTTCTCCCCAGAGCAACCGCGACTTGTCGGGGCTTTCTACGGGCTTGTAAAAGTCGATAGCCTCGTGATTGTCTGCCTTCCCGTTCGTGACATTCTCCTTTAGTCTTTGATAACCTATGATCTCAAAATGAGCAATTTATCAAAAGAGTGGTTGGCATACGCACCTCGACTATTGTCTGAATGTCTCAACGCAATCTTGTCTTTCTCGACTTGAGGTAGAGCAAAGAACTCTTGAGCGAGCCGTGTAAGCTCTTCCGGTTCGGCGTGTTCCACACATTGAGAGATGTCCAGGTAAAAGAACCCGTATTCGACACAGGCGGAGTGGAGTGCGTTGGAGACTGCATGCCGTTCTGCGGTATTGATCGATTGAGTGTTCCAGTACGGTGCGATGTTGATAACGGGTAGTTGAAATCGGGGCTCAACGCTTTTCATCTTTGCCTCTGCAAGTTGATCAGTGTCCGACTCAGGGATTCAAGAAAGCCGTTGAGTGATACAAACTTGGAGATTCTTCCTACGACTTGGTAAAGGAGTACAGGAGTAAAGAACTGTACACGAGAGTAGCTACTTCCCGTCTCGTTATTGATAAGATAAGATTGATCGTATCATTCTAAAAAAAATGAACAGACCGAATCATTGCAAGAGGCAACAACATCGCTCGAATCGCTGTCACATATCCTTTGCCTAACCTTTTAATCAATTACTTCAAACTGTAGTTGTAAATTGCGGAAGCCATAGCCAAGTCTGCAATAGTCTGTGATGGAGGATGCACCATGGCATATTAGGCAATGAATATGGAATACATTCCGGCTGGATGATGACGATGCAGCTAAGAGTAAGACCCACTCTCTGGGCGTGTGTGCTGTGAATAAATAGTACGACCCGGATTTTGTACCATCCGCCCAAACGCACCCTGAGAGTCCTGTAAAAAGGCGCTGGCAGGTCCCGTAAACTGGCCAGGCCAGGGAGGTGTGAAAGAAGGCGGCATCGAGTTGTGCATGTCGTGAGGTGGCCGTCTCGGTGATGCTGGACCGGACCAAGAGTCGTAATCGTGCGGGTACGTGAAGCCATTGGTTATCCCCAGCTCTTCGTCGTCCGCTTCATCTTGGCGAGCAGCTCTCGTACTCCGTATAACTCTCCCACTAGAGCTTCTGACCACGTTTGGCAAAGTGGGGTCATCTGATGGATCGAATATTCCTGTCTGCCTCCTATGTTCCCCTTGTACAACCGCGCTCGCACTCAGTTTTTCCTTTCCATTCGCCGGGCGGTTTCTCGATTTTAGTTTGCCGTTCAGCTGACTAGCAGACAATGGGAAAGTTGACTGGGCAGCGGAAGACATGGCAGGATTTGTCTCTAGGTCTGCTTTTTCTTTCGTCTTTCGTCTCTCTAATGCTTCAGACAGCGAAATTGGTTCGGGAATCGTGTCTGAAATGACAATGGACATCAATGTCTATGTATAACGTTGGTGGGAGAGGGACAAGTGCTTACCTCGAAGGAACATAAATTCTTGGTACTGTTGAGTGGAAGCTGCTAAGAGGCAATCAGTGAAAGAAATATGTACTAGAGACGTCGGGCCAACCCATGTCTACGTAATTGACGACACTTCGACGAGACGCAGAAGCTTGTCGATGTCCAGCTTGAACCATGCGTTTTATGAATTCCTCCTGAGCGGTGGTATAAGCCCCTGAATAACAGGACACGGAGGTGATATGTACCGTTGCAATGGATAGGACGAAGGAGGCCTCCTTTGACATGGAGAGGTTAGTTGTGATCCCTTGAAAATGAAATAGAATCGCGTCAACTGCGTCCGTCTCTGAGGGGAGGAGGGAACGTACCATCCGCCTGGACAATATTCTCGACTTTGGAAATGGGAAGCAGCGTTGTTCCCGGGACGCGTTCCCCCATTCTTTTTCCCGCCTTCTTCTCAGCGGCGGATGTGCTAGTCCCCTGCTCCGAGTCTGTGTCAGACTCCAGTTCGTCCACCTCTGCCTCCCCTTCGGAGTCTGTGGGCAGGTTGTATACGGTAGAGCTCTGAGCCTCGTTTTCTGGATCGTCGTGTTGAGCATAAGGGTACAAGGAAGTTGCATGGGTCAGGACGGAGTCGCTGGCATAATATGCCGCCATAACGATGTTTGCTAGAGCGCGTATGTGAGGACGCCGGCGACGCGAAGCTCTGAGACCAGGGAGTGAGCGCGAGGGAAGAATAGGTTGAGGGGGCGGAGAAAATCAAAACTTGCTGTGACGGGGATTTGGTTGATTTGGAGCCAGGGTAGCGCGGCGGATTGAACAAGTAGGCAATGCATTTCCGAACTCCAAGTACACCTGCCATCCTGAGACATCGAAGGCTCTCACTACACCACACCAACCAACCAAGCTCAACTACCCGTTCCCCATTCGAAAAACCGAAAATACAGCCTCGGGAGACCATGGTTCTATTTGGCATTATCTCTACATGGCGCGCGATGCTCTGCTTGCATGCAGACAGAACTATCCCAGACGGACGTGTTATTGCCCGCAAGCCTCCACCCATGTCCGCACCAGCTCGAGGTAGGGCTGCATGAAAGCGGAATGGATATCCTGTCGACTTGCCGCAACAGGTCAGCAACGGAATATTCTTTTCGCACCGAGAACTCATCCGCGATGCCAACCCCGACACACAATACATTTCGCTGTTGGCATGTGCAATCAGCCGACCACTTGTGTCAATTGTCCGAGGTAAAAGTATCCAGTACAAGATCTCAATTGAAAGCAGATCGGTAACAGAAGAGACGTGCCCGATTACAGAGGTGATGCTGAGATGTCACGGTGTGTCGAAAATGCAGGAGGAATACACACAACGCGAACGAGTCAAGAGCAAGGATCAAGAGGGAAGATAATCCACATATTACAGAAAGTAGTATCTGGGGGAATGCAGCGAGCAGAACGGGCCGCTCAGCATATTTTCGAGTTTTGTACAGCAGACAGCAGAACAAGTAATGCTTACTACGTGAATTACAATAGCAAGTGTCGGATTCTTGAGGATGGGAAGACACCACGGGATAATAACGAGATCCAAGACTCTCATATTGGCCGGGCATAGGAAATATCCTGTGGATTGGCCACAGAACCAAGTTCAGCACTAACTTGAGCAGCGGGGTACGATTCATTGCGCAAAAGTCACTTGGCTCGTACCATTTGGCGGGGGCGTAAGTAGCCCGGTACTTGACCGGTCTGACCTTTCATGCAGAGAAGGCTTACTATGCACGACAGTTACCAACCGACGTTGAAGGAACCTGCCGTCGAGCCGGACGGGACTGACTTTAATCGGAGCCTGAATATTACAGGCGTGGTTTTCAAACTCAGCACACCTTTGGTTATGAAAACTCTTCGACGGTTCAGCACATCGGTGCGGGTGTGCGGGTTCATATCAAACATTGGAAAGCAACCCATTCCAATACCACCCAATGTCACCCTCACACCGTCCTCGACATCCCTCCTTGTTAACGGTCCTCTTGGCAACTCCGTAGTCCCTCTAGAACCATACATGAAGCTTTCCTTTCCCCAACCAGACGTATTGTCTCTCACTGTCAGCGATGGCGCTGTCAAACACCAGCGTGCCATGTGGGGCACGACGCGTTCACTGATAAATAATGCCATCACCGGGATGACCACCGGATTCTCTAAACCGTTATACCTAGTCGGCGTCGGATACAGAGCAGCATTAGAGGATGACCCGCGCGGCACCGTCGCAGGTGGCAACGGAAAGAGGCTTAATCTCAAACTCGGACACTCCCACAACATCTTCGTGCCAATCCCCGCTCACATCTCCGCCGAGGTTCCTTCAGCCACCAAGATTGTACTCAGCAGTACGAACAATGTCGCTTTGGGTCACTTCGCTGCCAAAATACGAAGATTACGTCCACCTGAGCCATACAAGGGAAAAGTAGGTCGATCCCCATAACTCGCCTTTCCCCGCTCTCACATTGCCTACGAGGGTGTTTTCATCGGGGATGAGACGATACGACTAAAGGCGATTAAGAAGAAGTAGATTATCCCTGAATAAATTCTTTTCCTCGTTGCGCTAGCAAGCAAAAACTCCGTTGCGTCAATGTCATGGTGACAGTCTCGTACTGTTCCTCGACACTTGTGTTTCAGGTTCGGAGCCGGTCGCAGGGTCTAGGTTAAGAGCGCATTGATCCTAAGACACCCTGTCCGTATGGGTTCCCGTGCCATTGTTGAATAAACCTGGCACCGAGCTTATCTCTCCGTAGCATTTCGGTGGTCGATTAGGCAAGCCATAATGTGTCACCTAATCATAATGATATTAATTTGAACGTGGTCCCCTTCGGAAGCCTGCGGGAGTCACCAGAAACATCTGAAGTCGACATTACAATTGTCCTTTTCAATACGTCTGCCTCTGAACTCAATGGGTCAGGTTATGTCTCGCTCGAGTTGATGGAACTGTGGTGAAGATTCACAATACGGACTACGCTAACACTTTGGAGATTGTCACACTGTCGAAGATTCTGCTCGGACCGTGGTCTATTCGACACGGACATGACGCCTCAACCTTATACTGAAACAGACAGCAAGTCAGCTCGAGTTCTCAAATGAGACCGTCCGTCGTAACGGAAGGTTCGCAGACTACTGTAGCTGGTCCCTTCATTTATTTGGGGTGATTCCTGTTTCAGTCGATAACTCGATTCGCTCACTGATACCACTACGGCAGTGCTTCCCAAACTCCCAGGTGTCACATCATTCCTTTATATTGGTGAATATTCTGTTTGGCGTTACCATCGACCGTACAAGTAAGGTTATCCAAGTTTTTACCATCTTCAAGCACCTGAATGCAAGAGGCAACCTCAGATTGAGTTCGGCGCCATTGCCAATTATCTCAAAGTACGGATGTCACGCTTCTTGTCACAGGTTAACGGAACGCGGTGTCAGTTGGATTACTTTTGGTGAGTTGCCCGAGTTGACGAGTTGGTTTCATCGGGTTCAATATGGAAAGCCGGAACGCCGTGCATCGAGTCGATCTCAAAATGTCAGCGCAACCCGGAGGTGACGTGGTATGTGCCACAATCTCGTCGCTCTCAGTACTACCGTGACATCGGTTCATGTGATGCATATTCCTGGGCATCGTATCCAATTTAACAAATCGATGTGGCGGGGGAAGCAATACCTTCTCAACACGTCCCAAAAGACTTAATCTCGGCTGATATTTTCGAGTCCAAAATGGGCGTACTGGCTCAGACTTGTTTCAGGGATCCACGCGACATGAAATACAAGATACTGGCCAAGCTTATAGAACCTCACCCCATCTTAGCTTCGGTGTCACTGGTATGCCTCAGTCACCCTCTCCCGATCTCAAGGTTCGCACCGACACGGGTACCGTCGACAATGAGAAGGCCGCCGTCGGGGATCCTGATGGCGCTAAGATTCTTAACACCGAAGTACATGCTAGGGTGCTAAGAAAACTGGACTGGCACCTCCTTCCCCTCCTCTCGCTATTGTATCTTCTCTCTTTCATGTGAGTTTCGACAATTTGTTTTCTGGCCGTTTCTAATCGACGATTGTTCTGCATCTAGGGACCGCGCTAATATCGGCGAGTGTTGCTCCACATCTTGGGCACGTCCACACTTACTAATCAGCTTCTAGCCAATGCAAGAATCGCAGGCATGGCAACTGATCTGAAATTGGTTGGACTCAGGTACAACACTGCCGCGGCAATCTTCTTCGTGGGGATCTATTTTGCTCTGATGTATCACTGGTGTGACCAGCACTTACTCAGGTTCCGTATTGCCTTGGACAAGTCCCATCGTGAGTCGACGCAACATAAATCTAACATGCGAATTGGCTAATGTAATCAGAAATGTCATATTGAAGCTCTTTCGGCCATCTCGATGGAGTACGGTAATCAGCTTTTCAACACAGTTTCGGGTGCTGATCCGAATCTTCTGAGATAGTCCCTATAATCATGGTTGTTTGGGGACTTGTCATGACTTTGATGTGTCTCGTGAAGACATATCATCAGCTGCTGGTGTAGGTATCTGGGATATAATGGACCACAGTGCTGATGCTAATCTCAATGCCTGTAGCGCACGAGCTTTCCTCGGCTTGGCAGAAGCTGGGTTATTCCCAGGCGTGACATACTACATCTCGTTGTGGTATCCGCGTGCTGAGCGGGCGAAGCGTATCGCGATATTCATCGCTGGTGCGACATTGGCAGGTGCTTTTGGTGGTTTACTGGCGTGAGATTTCTTCTTTGTAACTTTACATCGCTCGGGCTCACATGACGACAGTTATGGCATTGAACAGATGGAGGGGTAGGCAACACTCTGAGAAACTCATACCCTAAGGCTAAGGTTATGTTCTCATGGTAGGATTGGTGGTCTCCATGGCTGGCAGTGGATCGTGAGTCACAAGTAGTTCTTCGACGAGATGGACTCAAGCAAAGTCACTAGTTCTGCCTGGAGGGTCTTAGTAAAATCTCTGATTATCATTTGATAACAATGGTTTAACTTGGATGCTCATAGCTACGGTGCTTACAGCACTTGCAGCCGCCTTTGTCATGTGTGATGTTCGTGTCTTCATATATCCTGTCTTCCATCTACTGTACTTACCTTCGTTCAGTACCCAGACACAGCCACCTTTTTGACAGAGGCTGAAAGACGCTATGTCATCGAGTTGATGAAGACTGACTCACAGGGCCTTGCTACACATTATAACTTCCAGTTCGTTCTCCAGGCGTTCAAGGATTATAAAACCTATGTTCAATTTGGCATATTAATTGGGTAAGTCAATAAGTGGATTTCGTACATCCGAACGGGTTTTCTGATATTTGTATGCGCTAGCGCTAGCGTCCCTGGTTATGCGATTGCACTTTTCACACCAACCATCATCAATGAGCTCGGTTTTTCTGCCGCTAATGCTCAGCTCCTCTCTGTTCCCCCCTTTGCTGCGGGATGTTTCTTCGTCGTTGTCGTGGGCATTTATTCTGACAGGCATCAACTCCGTGGACCATATGTGATTGGTGGGGCATTTACCGGCTTGGTTGGACTCCTTGTCCTGTACACGCAAGCAAGGCCTGGTGTTGCTCTCATTGGCGTTGTGCTTGCTGTCATTGGTATATTTCCAACTGTCCCAGTTATCTTCGCTTGGGCGAGTGCGAACGCCGGGGGAGACACCAAACGCGGTGTTGCTATTGCAGTAGTAAACAGTCTTGGGAATCTAGGGGGGTAAGTGAGGCTCGTTTCTGACATGTTCTCAGATCGGATACAACTTCACAGGCTATTTGCGTCCTTTATCTTTTTCGATCCACCGCGGTTCCATGTCGGCCTTGGAATAAGCATGGGTTTAGTGGGTTCTATGTCAGTCCATTACTGCTTCCTGGTATCTGCCGTGTTCGCTGATAACAGATTAGGATACTGCTTTCCCTATTCACAATGTGGGATTGCAACCGAGTCAATAAGGAGAAAGAGAGGTTGTGCAGTGAACTTGGAATCACCGCTGACCAGAAACACGAATTCGTTGACAAAGGAGATGGCAGCCCCCTGTTTAGGTATACTCTCTAGCGAACCCTGGTACACAGGCGCTTTCCGGAGCTTTGTGATCCATGTTAGTTATGTAACTTCCTCTGTTTTCGTCAATCGTATGTCCAGTTACAATCTGAAGAGCATGCAAATTCGCAACAAACGGTGCCGCACTCAACTTCATCGGTATAGTACTACTACAAGTCAGCACTTGAAGAGACTAGATCGATCATGAGATATTAAATGCCGATATGTAATAAAGGAGGTTATTGAGTGACCTACCTCGTGTCAGAATATCTCGTGTCGCCTGTCATCGAAATCGAATAACACCGTCAACCTTGCGGCCCGAAAATGACAGTCCAGTGGGTCCCTGCAGCCTTCCCGGTGTGTTATCAGTCGCGCGCCACCGTCACGGTGACTGGGCACGAGGGGGTATTGTTGTCGGTGATTGCGGGGCGACAGCAGAGGCAGCACGGGACTCGCCACCCAGCTGGCCAGGAAGAACCTCGGAGATTACCGACACGGACCACACAGTTCTGGCACAGGTGCCTCTCAGCCATGGCATCAAATTAACAATTGTTACTACTCACGTTGAGGCCGCTGCCACTGCGATCAATCGGCTAGTATGTGCCCCATAATGTAGGCACGATCAGCAGCTGTTGACACTTGGCTCCGCGGACACGTTCTTGAACACAATCGCGAAATTTCAAGGTAAGACGAACAACCTAGCAAAGGAACTCTGATTTACTCTGTGCACGAGCGGCTCGTTGATTCGGAAGAACACAAAACACAGGTTACAGCGCTACATTGTCCTCAAACTGATGTATCGTATTCCAGGACCTTGTGTTGCCTGGCTCGGACATGATACTAAAAGCTAGAGGCGTCACTAGCCGAGGAGTGCGCGTGTTTTCCACAACTTGGTTCAAATTTGTAACGTTATCGATTGTTCAAGATCTTTCATCGGACCTACGCATTAATCACAAGAGCAGCCAGGGTAAACCGTATCAGATCTTATCTTTCGCGTTAAATACGTGGGACCGTGCCAGTGTCTTCGAGCACCTCCTCATCTGAGCCTCGCTTCAATCACCCTCTCCCCTTCTTGACGCTCGTAACGACATGGACGCCGACAGCAAGGAGGCTGCGCTCGAGGTTCCTGGTGATGCAGGGGACATCCTAATTCGTAATACTGAACTGCGCGCTCGGGTGCTAAGAAAATTAGATTGGCATCTCCTGCCCCTCGTCTCATTGTTTTACTTTCTCTCCTTCATGTGAGTCGCGACAAGATTGTTTCCTCATTATTTCTAATCGATGGATCCCTCCAACGCAGGGATCGCACGAATATCGGCGAGTGTTACTCCACACCTTGAGCATGTCCATACTTACTAACCAGCTTCTAGCCAATGCAAGAATCGCGGGCATGGCAACTGATCTGAAACTGGTTGGACTCAGGTACAACACTGCCGCTGCAATCTTCTTCGTGGGGTTCTATTCTGTTCCGATGCATCTCCGGTACTAGCACTTACTCAGGTTCCATATTGTCTTGGACAAGTCCCATCGTGAGTCGACGCAATACATCAAATATGCGAGTTGGCTAATATAATCAGAAATGTCATATTGAAGCTCTTCCGACCATCTCGATGGAGTACGGTAATCAGCTTTTCAGCGCAGTTTCGGGTGCTGATCCGGAATTTCTGATATAGTCCCTATAATCATGGTTGCTTGGGGTCTTGTCATGACCTTGATGTGTCTCGTGAAGACATATCATCAGCTGCTGGTGTAGGTATCCGACACATAATGGAACATAATGGCTGATGCTAGTTCCGAATATGTACAGCGCGCGAGCTTTCCTCGGTTTAGCAGAAGCTGGGTTGTTCCCAGGTGTGACGTACTACCTCTCGTCATGGTACCCGCGCGACGAGATGGCGAAACGAATGGCGATATTTCTCTCTGC
>JBBPTZ010000947.1:0-13388 GCA_038094315.1 Phylloporus cf. tubipes
TCTGTAAGTACTTGCTAGCACTAGCAAGAGTTAGGTTGGTTAACGATGACGTCGAGTGCAATCGAGCAAGGTTGTACTAGATATTGCATGGCCTAGCTACACAATTCTAGAACTCCGGCTTCCTCCGTGACGCACTAGCCCGTGCGAGAATTTGGACGATTTGCTGATGAAGGTTGAAAGTCTCGACGCATTCTGCCATTCTCCCAAACCATGTCGGTGGTGGATCTAGGCTCTCGAGAACTTCCATCTTTGAACACTGTTGGAAAATTCCACAAAACCTCCCAAGTTCGGCCGCACACCGCCGTCTCGAAGAGCGATTCATTGGAAGACGGTGAGATCGTGGAGGGACGCATTTCCGCCATCTCATCGCCACCCGTTTCGCAACAATCGGGAGACGTACCCCAGCTACGTTCATTCGACCAGCCCCCCATGCAACCGTCTAGCTCGACCGCGGAGCACGTTGGCAGTTTCGCTCCCACGTTCGTTGAACCTAGCAAGTTTCTCTTTCATCTCTGTCTTTTTTTTTTTTCCTTTTCTTGGTCGCTGACCGAGTCACAGTGAACGAAAAAGACTTGGACAGAGCAAAGTCGCTCGTGTTGGACCTCCTCGGTTGGGGCGTCTCCCCCGAGTATCTCGTCGAATGTGGTCTCTCTCCAGGCGTCATTTATAGAATTTTTACCGACCTTCGGCTTCGTCTTCCCAGCAACTTGCAAGTGCCGCCGTCGCCCCATCTCGACGCACGATGACGCCACCTTTTCCCCCACTCTTTTTGGCGGCCGTGGACGCACGCGTTCGCTTTTTTTTTTGGCAAGTAAATGATGTTTGTTTATGAAATGTTGTCGACAGCTACGGTTGTATTGCATTAATCCGTTCTTACCGTTTGTCCACTCTGCGAGGTCTCTGGCAGCGACTTGGTGCGATCTGTCGAAGGGTGGGGTAAGTGAGCGATTCTTGACCAAAACCCATATCCCCCCGGTCTGCACCCGCAGAAAGAGACCACACATGCGGTGACGCCGATCACTCGAGATGCTTTCTATTCGTCTCGCGAAGGATTATTCCCACCGGCTGACGCGAGTGGCGGTCCTGCTGGTAGGTCGGTATCGTCGCAACCCACCAACCGAGAAAGTTGCCACTGTAACTTTGAAGCGCTAATCGAGTCATCATAGCCTTGTGAATGTTTCGGAGGTTGGGGGTTGCCATGAGCAGTCGCGTTCGAACGCATCTCCATGGGTACTATTTATTCCGTTCATATGGTGTCCCTAATATGAGTTGTAGACCATTCGGTCCAGCAGATAGACTTTGCCTGATCAGGGGTCAGAATCCGCTGTTCTTTCGTGCAACGGACTGGGCAACGCACGCATACACGATGCAATGCGTCTGTATCGTCCAAGACCACGAATATACACAGTTCCTGTTCCGTGTTTCTTTCTATTTAGTGGCACGTGTTTCCCTTTCAGACTGGAGAGACGAGTTTTTCGAGGTCAATCAGATTTCCGTCGCTGGTCAACGACGCCTCGATAATCGCCACGTCTCGGAGTGCACCCCTCGGACTACCCATGCCATCATCCTCTCCTTCCAAGGCCGCTGCAAAGAAGCTCGCCAACTCCACCTCGACACCCCGCACAAGCTCGTCGATGACTTCTTCCCCCTCCGGACCGGTTTTCCCGGACCTGATGATAATGCGAAGAAACATTTCGTTGCCCGTGATTGAGTCCTTTGTTCTCATACGATTGACCGTGAGGTACCCGTCTGTACCCGTGATGACGATGCCGTCGCCGATGGACGGACGCGATTCGGTTGGCGCCGCGACGCTCCATTCAAAGATGCCGTGTGAGCCGTCTGCGGCTTTGATGACGGCATTGATTGTATCCTTTGGTGCGAGCCATTCTACGTTCAACGAGGTAAAGCCTGAGAGGTATTTCAGAGGACTAGGAAGAATGACTCGCAATGCAGCGGCTGAGTGCTGAGGTGTTGTAAAGAGCCAAATGTCGTGGATTGTCGCAAACGCGCGAGAATGGACGTACTACACCTCCATCGAGCTATAGACATGCAACAGGGTTAAGTCAATTCACGCATCCGCTCTTTTCAGCTTCGACTTACCAACCACCCTCCTTGGAACTATGCTGTTGGTAAGGAAAGTCACATCGGGAAGTAGGTGGATCGACTTACGTCCGGATTTGCGCGCCAAGGTGTTTTCCGCCATTTCGACTCCTTGTCTATGTGAATCACACTTCGCAGACTAAAGAAGGCCACCTTTCCGATCTTCCCAGCGCGGATTGCCTCTGAGGCAATAGTGTGGCCAGGTTCAATTTCGTGGTTCTCTGCGACCCTCCATATCAACCCTTTGGGCTTGTATTCTGTCTCGTAAGTTGCGATCAATTTCAGTCCCGATGCTACATCTGGTGCAACTGGCTTTTCACTGATAACGTGTTTTCCGGCAGCCAAGGCCTTGAGGACGATGGCGGGTTGTATGGTGATTGGCAACACGACGATGACGGTTGAAATATCGGATCTGGCAAGCAAGACATCAAGATTCGCTGATGGATCATCGTCGTGATAGGTCGCTGGCCGGTAATGGAGGAGATCGACCGCTTCGTCTGCCAGCCTGCTCGCGCTGCTCTCTGTTCGCGAATAGACCGCTTTGAGGTTCGGAGCGAGAGATCCGAGTGTTTTGAGGGAAGGCAGGTGCGCTGTGAACTCGACCGCAATGTGTGAATGTTCGCACAGGATCGTTCAAATCGACTTTACCTTCCCTGGCGAAGATCCCGCTTCCAAGGATGGCAACCCCACTGCTGGCGGTTTCTGACATCGATCGTGGCAAGAGGTGTGGGGTCGTATGTGTCGTGGGTTAAAAGGCGGGAACGCGTAACAGGGCGCTTACTACTATCACTGACCCGTGGGTAACGGCAAAATGTCGAACGAACATATGTCCGTCCAGTGCTCAGTATTCCCACGGAATCCGTTCCGAACGCCGTCCTGCAATAACCCTTGTGACGGTGGTGTCCCGGAAACCGTCAATTTATTACGTACGTAAGGTGTCTAACTTGCTTTGCTGTAGTTCGTTTCGTCGTGAAGGCTGAAAGAGCACTGGCAGATCACTGGCGGCGTTTTGTACACGGATGATTCTTGGTCGCTTTCCGTGCTTTAAGTATAAAAGTCGCGCATGCCCAGGACCCCGAGCGATAGCAACGTGCCAGCTACTTGAAGAAGGTGGGGGAATTCACCGATTGTGTGTCGCATGTTTTTCCCTCCAACTTCACGCAGACAAGGTCAAATACTCTTTGCTTGAAGGTTGGCTTTAATCTGCAATTTGGTTGCCAGGAAATGGTTATAGCCTGTCTACATCACCTTCATATCGTGCACGACCCACCACATTTCCCTTTCCGGCCGGTTTTCAGATCGAAGGATTGACTGACGACGGTGGGGTTGTGGGAAGACCACCTGGAGCGACGTCCTCTTCCCTATGGACAACGGAAAGATGTGACTCAGACACTCAGACTCTGGAATGAGGCAAATATTGGCACAGTACTATGAATTCGTTCCACAACTCGGTCCCCTTGTTGCGTAGCATCCCACTTGACGGTAGTAGCGAACCTGTGAACCACCCGAAATCATTCAAAACACCTTCGTCACGGACGCGCCAAGAATGAGATCATCGAGTTACGTTCCCAGCTTCGCCAACTCTTAACGTTTGCATCATTGGGACCTATCACAAAGGGATATGACAGGGCAGATGGTTGAACAAGAATAGGACCATCCGTAATGACACTTTCCACGCCAGAGTATGCGCTTCGATGTCGTGCTTCCCAAAGTTTCATCCATATTCTCCGGCATGCCTCGAGCCTTTGTGCCAACATAATAAGATTCAGGTGCTGGTGCGCACAACCTGCGGAAAACGGACGTTGTCTTTATCCGTCGTTCACATGCGCTATTGTAAAGTTGCTTGTCAAAGGAACCGGGGTATATCTCGATCCTTGGATACGGACGAGGTTCTTTTTACCCAAGGAAGGTTGAGAGATCGGGAGCAATCTCCGAAGGTCGAACGCAGAACCGTGTATGACTGCCCGGCAGAAGCGGGACGGGTGCCCGAAAAATAAAACCTTGAGCGTTCAACGTTCAGGCCTGGTCCAGTGAGCCTCTATGCAGTGCGCGTAAGTAGATCTAAGCTTACGTGCTTTCTCGTTCAAGGTGTGGAGCCTGAGAAACATCTTCTCTTGGCGCCCTGTGATTTCGCTCATACGAAAGCACACAAGCACTCTCACCTTCCACCGCACAAGTTCACATGTGCATATGAGAGACTCGACTGGCGCAGATACCGCATTCACCATCCAACTCAGTCATTATCCAGGATATTTGAAGCAGATATTTGGGGTCACCTTCTGGACATTGCGGCCGAGAATTTGGCGGCGGTTGCCATAGGATCTCCGGACTTGAGCTATCTATACAAAGAATTTTTACCGTGAGCCTTCTCCGCAATGACCGAAAATGTTCTGACATGCCGACATGACGTGTCCATCAAGCGCAGGCGCCCGATGAAGAGTTTCAAGGATTTTGTGGAGTGCCCACCTTCAAGTTCATCCGACCGAACGGCAGGCACGTAACCATGTGATGATGGGCACCTGACTTGCCTTTGATATACTATGTTCCGAAACTCTCTCAAGCCCGTCGTTCTTGGTTGCAGGTCCGAGTTGTTTGTTAACCCGCCATGGCGGGGAACTGAAATCTTCCGCTTCTAGATCGCTAGTGATTCCCGCGATGTGTACCCTGGTTGTGCATCCTCTGTTGCAAATTGTTGAACTGACCGTGGGGATAGCTTCTGGACTATGCCTAGAAGGCAAGAATGGGACAGCCTTCGTCCGACTGACCGGATCGCGTACATCTCCGCGTAGCGACGCGAAGTTGCCATCTAGAGGGTGCATTTACCTGACCTTTAACTTTCTGACTGAGAATCTTGACCGGTGTCACTGAGATTGACTCTTAGGAAAGTGGGAAAAGATTTGAAGGGTGCGACTGCGGCGCTGAAAGCAGCCGTCGTCGAAGGCCGAGTTGATGCCCGGCATAGTTACCATGGAGTAAGTAGTATCTGCGACGCGCAGTTTGGTCGGCCATAGCCCACTCCTTTTAGGCTTTCTCGACAATTTCCAACGATACGGACAGTCGACAAGTTCTCCGAAACAGTGTTACCGAACTCTATCGCACAGGGAGACGGGTACCTCACCAGATTCGGGGGTGAACAATCGATTATGAGACCGGATGGGGTTTAATGTACCAAGGACCTCCGAGTCAAGGTGAAAGTGTGCGCACCGTCACGTCCTGGTTCACCGTTTGGACTGCATCGACGCCATAGCGGAACTATCCGAACAAAAGGCTGTGACAACCTGACAATCTTGGCCTCGAGGGCCGAGTATGGAGAATGGCCTGGGAGCTTTATCAAGCCTTCTTGGCACGTTGAATGGACCGTCCGATTGTCATAAACAATCCGACAGTAATTCCCCATTTTGCGCGGGCTTGGCTGCTACGTTGTCGATCCTTTTTTTGTTTAGTACCTCCGCCTATCTCATGACCGACCTCTAAAATCTGGCATGCTACCCCGGCTTGTACATTTTACGCAATGTAACAAGCCTGGTCGACGTTTTACCTGTTTGTGTTACGTGTGGTGCTCGGGGTCTGATTGAGACCTGCATTTAGTTTCCCAGAAGACACGCTTGTCAAGCTTGTTTGAGGTTTGGAGCAATCAGCATCCTAGAGCTACATATCTGAAACCGACACCCATTTTTATACACTCGACCTTGAAAAATAACCTCGTCCAGCCCAACCAATAAGCTCGTCGGCACCATGGCGAATTACCCGACGCATCCCTATACGACGATGCCACCGCAGGCCAGCCGTCCTGACCTCGACCCCGACCACTCAAATGACGACGATGCAGCAGGAAAGAAGAAGAAAACGACAAAGAGGCGCAAGGTCAACCACGCGTGTCTGTATTGTCGTCGTAGCCACATGACGTGCGACGAGGGCCGGCCATGCCAGCGCTGGTGCGTACGATCTCGCCATCGTCAGACTCCCCATCCATCCCCGCGTGTGACCGACGTTTCTGGCCCGTAGCATCAAGCGCGAAATTGGCCATCTATGCCACGACGAGCAGCGCCCGCCCAAGAACAAGCAAGATGCGACCGCACTGCCCAACAGTGCAGAGGCGTCGCGGATCATACCCCGTGCGTTGATCCTGTACTTTGCTCTATGTCGCGCCGCGGCGTACGGATTGACCTCCTTTCGCACAGAACCAGTGTACGGGAACGCTACCCTCCAACAACCTTCGAATTCCCCATGGTCCATGAACGTCGCGCAGAACGCCTTTCTTTACCAGCCAGAAACCCTCGGAAACGAGTTCTCTGTTCTCAGGTGCGTGCCTGCAATCAGACTGTTTTTGGGGGGCGTGTTTTTTACTCTTTCTTTTTATGTGTTCCGCGTTAGCGACTTTTTGGAGACGCTCGATGATGGTTCCTTCTTTACGTCGCCTCAGACAGTGGCACCGTCCCTCATGTCAGCACCAGCGTTCTCGGATCCATCACCAGACAACGTTGCAGACACGTACGTCGCTCAAACGACACCGACACCAGCCAACGAGCAACTGACGGGTATGACCACTGCCGAACCACACGCAGTTCAACCAGAGGATCCCGCACCAACGCTTCTCCCATCGGCCACTAAGACGGAGAAGTTCCTTTTGACCGCGGCAGACCAAGAGTCGGGCTCAAGAGACGAGCGTCTGAACCGCGTCATTCGAAGCAAGTACGAGGCGGGCCTATTGAAGCCGTACGACTATGTCAAGGGCTACGCCCGTCTTTCGCGATGGATGGACCGCAAGTAGGCCTTTTGGTTCGCTCGTGATCCGGACGAAGAGTCGTCTCAACGAACACACCCTTTTAGCGTGTCGCGACAATCGAAGCAGCAAATCTTGCAACCCCTATCGGTTCTCCGACCAAAGTTTAGGGTACGTATTATAGCCAGCGGTTCAAGACGAGGCTACCTTCTCACGCCTGTTTTTCCCAGGCGATCGCGCAGTCACTCCGGGATATCGTCAGTAGAGCCCATTTTGATCTCGTTAGCGCTCGTCCGACAGTTTCTTATCTCTACAGGACTTGGTATTCATTGAAGAAGCCTTTGAGCGCTTGTTGCTTGATTACGACCGCGTTTTCTCTGCCATGGGCGTCCCCGCATGTCTCTGGCGTCGAACAGGCGAGATATACAAGGGAAATCGCGAGTTCACTGAGCTGGTCGGTGTCGACGGGTACATGATGCGCGACGTGAGTCTAGACCGATCTTGTCTTTGATTGCGGCTTATCGTCGCTAGGGTCGCCTTTGTATATACGAGCTCATGGCAGAAGAGTCGGCCGTCAATTACTGGGAGGTATGTCGTTGTCCGGCATGCGTCCAGGCATGCATCTCATTCCGACAGAAATACGGCCACGTCGCATTCGATTCCAGCCAGAAAGCTGTGCTTACTTCTTGCGTGTTACGATATAAACCTTTGATTAATACCTCATCGGACCGGAAGAAGCTAGGCAACGAGGACGCTCCAAACGAAGAAGGTTTCATCAACTGTTGTTTCTCCTTCACCATCAGGCGAGACAGATGGGGGATCCCAAGCATGATCGTTGGCAATTTTATCAAGTGCTGACACTCAACCTGTGTATTGTTGTTCAAAGTAGTTGTGGAAGGCGGCGTGCCATGTCGTCAGTATTTATTAGAACACTCGCTGGATGGTTGTTATATTGTAATATTCGTGTTCGTCACATCTACCAAAGCACATTTTCATTCGGCCATCTCTTCTGGTGGAGGTCCCTGTTGCTCCTTTTCTTTGCGTGTGGCTTGTACGACGTCGTCGACGCGGAGCAGCATGCGCGCCGCCTAGACGATGAAGGTGTCATTAGTTCCATATGGTCAGCAGTTCTAGAGCATCACGGACCTCAATTGCCGTCTTGAGTATTTGAATCTAAGCCGGCCATTGAGAAAAGCCAAGAACTGCGTAATCTCACAGCGACCCACCTTGACGCTTGCACTCTCATACAAGCCATACGACTTCATGTCCACAATCTTGCCCGTATCGCCGTCCACGCCCCACGAATGTTCCCCATTGGCATGTTTCGCTCTCAGCTCCGTCAATACGCGGATCGCATTCCCGCCGCTGTTCTGCACGAGCGTTCGCGGAATGACCTCCATCGCGTCCGCAACGGCTCTGAACGGCCAGCCTTCGACGCCCGTCACGCTTCTTGCTTTTGCGTGCAGCCCGACGCTAATGGCCATTTCGGTAGCACCACCGCCGGGTGCGAGGAGAGGGTTGAAGTAAACGTTGCGTGCGACGGAGAGGGCGTCGGCGAGGTTGCGGTCTATTTCGTTGAGGATGTCTTTCGAAGGCCCGCGAAGAAGGATGGTGCATGCTTTGGGGTTTGTGCAGGCGGTCAGGAAGGTAAAGTATCTAAAGGGTCGTGAGATCAAGGGTGGTCACGATATTTGATACACTAGAGATACGCACTCGTCACCCATCTTTTCGATATTGAATAGTCCACAACCCGTGCCAACATCGGATTCCCGAAGATCTTCTACTCTGTTTACGATGGTGGCGCCAACAGCGAGTGCGATACGATTGTTATCGGACTTGCGGACACGCCGAATGGCGGACACGTTGGCTCGTTCAAAGACATGTTGAGCCGTATCTACAACAGGTCATAGTTGAAGCATAGCTCGCGACATCGTGAAGTAAGACTGACCTGAGATACCCTTTTCCGTGATAACAAGGTCAGGCTTGAACTCGAGTATACGCTTGCACTGCGCGATGACCTGTTCTTCCTCGATTTCTTGTGCGCGGGCCCAGTCGCTCTCCTTGGAAAACTCCATGTTCGTCTGACTTTCGCCCTTTTTGTATTCCAGCGGACAGTCCAACAATAGGATGCGCGGACGTTGTATTCTTCGACGCATGTTGGGGTGGGTGATGTCCTTATTGAGGAGAATGCCGTCCAACACGCGCGATTCCTCGATCGACCCGCCGGGGATCTTTTCTACGCGCGCATATCGCTTGATATCGACGGTCTTGTGCCCGTTCTCTTCCGCTGCGACGGTCCGAACGGCTTGAAGCGCGAGACGGCACATGAGGTCAGACCAGCGGGCGACAAACTTGGTTCCGATCGATGTTTTGATGAGGGAAAGCATTTCATCGTCGGAAGACGTATCGATGGGGATGGATATCTTGTTTATCACGTCTAGCGATTCCTTGAGAGCCTTGTTGTATGCGGAGATGATCACGACCGGATGGATGTCACGCTCGAGCTGAGCAAGAGATTGAGCGAGGATTTCGCCAGCTAGAATAACGTCAGAGGTATTTTCGTAAACGTATTGGAAGGAAGGTACCGAGGATGATGACGCTCGTCGTTCCATCGCCGCATTCTTCGTCCTGTGTCCGACTGAGTTCGATCATGTTTTTGGCAGCGGGATGGGCGACGTCGATCTCGCGCAGGATCGCGTTTCCATCGTTGGTCAACCTTGGCACATGAGATGATCGTGAAAAAGACACGGAAAGACGAGAAACGTACAGGATGCCCCCCATTGGATCCAGGATCATCTTGAGCATGGCCTTTGGGCCCAGACATGTGCGAATCACGTCTGCGATAGTCTAGTTGGAAGAAACAGACGGGATGAGAAGCGAGCGTGATTGGAATGGATGTTCGTCCCAAACCTTGGCTGCCGTGATATTCGAAATCTGCGCTTTTCTGCCCGACTGCCGCTCGGGCGCGGTGTCTGGCGACAACCTTAGAAAAGAAAGTAAAGCGACTGTGCGACGCACTCATCACAAAGACGGGCGTTTGTCCTCCTTGCATCTTTACCGCGTCGTCGCTGATCAAGTCGCGGCGTCACGTGCGTCACAGTATTCAGAATTCTTCGTAATCCAAACATCTATGTACAAGACAACCTAAATGTGCCAGTCCAGACGTTCCGCCCACTCTCCAGGCAACAGCTGCGATATCTGCTCCACGTCCTTGTCCCCTCGTCCAGACAAGCACTGGTCGATGCATCAGCCTCGGCGGTGACCAAAAGAGGGACACTCACGATGACAAGGTTAGTCTCTTTTGGCAGGGTTTTCGCTCGTCGGATTCCTTCCCACAACGCGTGCGACGACTCGAGTGCTGTGCATGGTTGGTCAACCATGCCCATCTGCGAGCGAAAACATCTTACCTGGGATGATGCCCTCGAGCTGCGTGCACAAACGGAATCCCCTCAGAGCTTCCTCATCCGTCGCAGAAACATACTCAGCACGCCCACTATCTTTCAACCACGCGTGCTCCGGTCCCACGCCAGGATAGTCCAACCCCGCACTCACGGAGTGCGTTTCATTTATTTGTCCGTCGGGCGACTGCAGGATATAGGTCCGCACGCCATGAAGAACACCGGGTTTTCCCTTAGCAAGTGTCGCACTGTGGCGATCGCCGTCAAGACCTGCGACATGGATGAGAACGAGAGTCGTCAAAACTGGTCTGCCTCACCTTCACCGGCTGCCTCGACTCCCACGAGATGGACACTCTTGTCAGGAATAAACTCATAAAAGGATCCGATCGCGTTGCTGCCGCCACCGACGCACGCAACAACAACGTCCGGGAGTTTCCCAGTCGCCTCCTTTAGTTGCGCTTTGATTTCGCGACCAATGACTTTCTGGTAGTCTCGAACGATGGTTGGGAATGGGTGAGGTCCGAAGCAGGAACCGACAAGAAAATGCGTAGTAGCCAGGTTGGTAACCCAGTCACGCATCGCTTCATTGACCGCGTCTTTCAAAGTTTTTGAGCCAGACTCGACGGGAATAACCTTAAGAAGAGCGCATTCAGAAAATCTCGAATTCATATCAAACCAACTTACTGTTGCACCGAGCATCTTTATGCGGAAGACATTGAGAGCCTGTCGGCGGGCATCTTCAGCGCCCATGTAAATCACACATTTCATCCCGAAACGTGCACAGACGGTGGCAGTGGCTACGCCGTGCTGTCCGGCGCCCGTCTCTGCAATGATACGCGTCTTTCCCAGTCGTTTGGCGAGGAGTATCTGGAGGTGCGATTAGCTTCAACGCTCGGAAACGTCGAGACCACGAACCTGGCCAACAGCATTATTGATCTTGTGCGATCCGGTGTGATTTCTATGCAATATTCAGTTCCGTTTCGCGCAATGTCGAGTAAATGCTCACAAATCTTCCCGCTTGAGCCAAATCTGTGCACCACCAGCGTGATTAGTGAGGCTCTCGGCAAAGTATAGTTTGGAAGGGCGGTTCATGTAACCATAATGTCCCTCAAACTCGGCCCAGAAAGATGGATCAGTGAGCGCAGCATTGTGCGCTTCCTCGAGTTCGACGAGACAATCAAAGAGCGCTTCCGGAACGTATTGGCCACCAAACTGGCCAAACACAGGGGGAAGAAGTGTCGATCCGATTGGTCGATCGATGCCCTGGACGACGGGAAAATGGTATTTCGAGGGCTCCTGGTCATTGATGGTAGTGGAAGTGGGTTGATCTTTGAGCGTGATCTGCTTGCAAAAATTTTCGACGACTTCAGGGACTTGATCGACAGGCGCTTGTTTCATGAGCGCGACGAGGCGGCTTCCGACGACGACGCCATCTGCTCCTGCTCCGACGACTGCATCAAAATGCGCACGGGTGGCGACCCCAAAACCGACGGCGAGGGGAACGGTGGTGTGTTTGCGAACCCGAGTAATGATATCAGGGAGTTCGGTGTTCATGAAATCTTTCACCGACGAACCCGTAGTTCCCATCTTCGAGCATTGGTTAGATGACTCCACAAAGGTAGGAAACATGCCACGCACCCGCGAGACCACATAGATAAAGGTGTCTGCGATCGACGTGAGGAATGGAAGTCGGGTAAGGGAGGTTGAAGGGGCTACAAGGGGGACGTAGGAAAGACTGGGCGTGCGTCAGCGGTGCATCGCAATCCTTGAAAATTGGGCTCGTACCCGGCTTTCGTGCACTTCTCACGAAAGGTGAACGCCTCTTCAGGTGGAAGATCCACCAAGATGAATCCGTTCGCACCTGAATCCCGCGCGTCTAGTACAGCCTTGTCCTCTCCGTATGCGAGAATGGGATTGTAGTAACCTGAGACCCGATGTATTGACTCATCGCACAACATGAGCAGATTCGAAAGAGGACATACCCATGAGGAGCACTGGCGCAGTCAGTCCTTTGCTTCGAGCTTCTTTTAGTTGCGATAGGATTAGTGAATAATTGACTCCGTTTCGGAGAGAAATCTGTTATCCTGAGTTAGCGAGAGGATGGGATTGAACAGAGTAAGTACCAGATTCGTCTCCTGAATAGCGGGCCCGTCCGCGATGGGATCTGAGAACGGCATGCCGAGTTCAATGATGTCTGCGCCACCAGCTTGCATTGCCAAAAGGACTGGGACCGTGTCTTGAGACCTTGGATAGCCAGCGGTGACAAAGGTGACCAGAACATGGTTTCCCTGCAGACGACACCGTCATCGTCGAGGATCAAGGAGCATTGGGGCACGAACCTCTGCCCGTTTTGCTTGGAATACCGCTTTGATCGCCTCCATGTTGCTGCGGTTCTCGCCTCAGGGAAGTGGTGGGGGTAAAAAGGCGGCGTGAGTGAGTTGGAATCCCCCGGCTTTTATGAATGTACGATTCACCGCCGGTACACCGCTCGAATCGCGAATCGAAAGTTCAAGTTTGATCGATTTGATCGATTTGATCAATGACCATGTGGCTCCGGCACGTGATTACAGCGTCTTTTCCTTCTCTCGCGGAGCTACCGGGAACTGGTCAGCTTTGTCAGAAAAGACGGCTTGAGGTGATCGCTGAGTGGTTTAACCCTCCTCGACTTCCAGAGTCTGCCTTCAATATGATCAAGATGTCGAGTGGAAGTTTTCTGACGACACAAAGAAAGCATGGCTCAAGATCTTGGAAATCTTGTTACTGAAGGTGGTCAAAGGGGTCAAATGCATCGAAACAGCTAGAGGTCAGGGAACTCGGAAAGAGGTGTGGCAAGTCATGATGACTCTTAATACCAGCACGTCTATTGACCGGGTGGATGGTATAACGGCAAAGTTCATGCCATGCCCATGAGAAGCAATGATCGTGCGTGTTTCACTCCAATGTTGTTCTCCAGTTATGAGCACTTTTCTTCAACCCTTGGGGTCGCTTAAGACGCTACCCTAACCTTAAAAATGCCAAATTGGGAATCCTAGGGTTTCCAATTTTATGTCTTTTTTTGTAAATAGATTCGGGTTAGAGGTGGTTAGACCCTCAAATAGTAGTGTTTGAAAGTGATATATGTGTAAGAACATGTATGGACAGAGGTGTGATTTTCCGCAAATTGACCA
>JBBPTZ010000948.1:0-13382 GCA_038094315.1 Phylloporus cf. tubipes
CAGCAAAGTTTCCTATGCAACTGATATGGTCGTTGTCGAGATGGCGCTTGAGAGCATCGCGTCTACTAAACTCCTTGCAGCAGCCTCCGATCATCGTCTCACCTCCCCAAAAGTAAGGTTCAGCGTCCCCTGGGAGATTGTAATTCTTCGCCTCCTCTACAGTAACCCCACAGCAGACCCATTGCGCAGGTCGTTGGAGACGAGTGTGAGTACGAATATGGCGTTTGAGATCTGGTGTGCGGTGGTTGCGTTGCACCCATTTGCAGAAAGGGCACGCCCAGGGGTTATTCTTCGCTACTGGAGTCGCAGAGGCAATGCCTAGGTTTGCCTGGACGTTGCGAGGGTGAGGGGAATGACGAGGTCGATTTCGGGGGGTACTTTCAGCCCTCCGCTTTTCCGGCAGAGCAATAGTGTACGGAGTGGACCTACGCCGCTTTCTAGAGCCCAGAGTGGGCGACGGGACGTACTCGTCTTCGGACCCGTTTCCATCACTCTCCGAAAACACATCTTCGCTAACGTCGTGAAGCTCAACGGGGGAACGGAACCTCGCGGATGACTTCCAAGCTGTGCGAGTTGTGCGACGCGACGCGTTGGGCGGAGGCACGAGGATAAGCGCAGGCGAAGTGTCACGTTCGACGAATGATGTAGATCTCGACTGTGGTGATGAAATCTCTTGCGCAGATGGGAGATCCGTAGGACCTGCCGCATCGGAAAAGTCGTGAGGCTGGCTGCTAACTTTTCAGACGCGCTGAACAATGGAATACATGTGAAGATACGAACAAAATCAAAGACGAACACAGTGTCGGATCAAATTCTGTGTAGGCCAAGTCAAGCGAGAGTGAATCGGGCTCAACATCGGAATCCGAGTCGGAATCAAAGTGGTCGTCGCTGGAGTCATTGTCGAAGACAGGATCGGACAGGGAGGATCCAGATGAAGAAGATGGGGAAGCAGATGATATGGTGGACAGGGCGGGGGGACTACGGGCAGCGGGAACAAATGGCTCATCAGACTTGTCGTCTGGGCTAAACTGAGCGAGCCAGGCCATGTCGTCGTCGTCATCCTGGGCTCTAAGCTTCTCATACAGCTGCGCCATGGACTGGCGTCGATACAAGGTAGATGTCATGATGGAATGGAGGGAGGTAGAGGAGATGAAAGGAGGAGGGCGACGAATATATAGTTTCTGAGATCTCTTTCTTTCATGTCTTTGAGCCCGCGTTGCCGACCTCGTTTTTTGTTCTTTGTGGTAACTCCGACGTAGTACCCTCGACACGTATCACATCGAGGCAGCCTTGTTGCAGCAAGTTGGGCCGGCAGCTCGGCGCTACCGTGAGAAGTTGTGACTCTGTAAAGTGGTTCTGCCACGTGCTTACCCAAAGTTGGTCCGTTGCACAGCCTCTCCTTTGAGGTTCAAAGGAGGCGGCAATCACGCCAGAACTTATTCAATGACTTCATTTGATAGCGATTCCTGTGTACACAACCATGAGTGTAAACATACTGTCACCGTCGACGCGACCGTATCAGTTTGCCTTGTTGAATTCGTGGACCACGGCTACCCAGGTAGTCATGACTCGGAGCAGTTTCATGCACAGGGAAAGGTAGACTCACCCTCGTATCTCCTTTTTTGGTCGAGACTCGTGAGCAAAGTCTTCTACAGGTATATTTTGCCTATATTTCTCCATGCACCAGAGAATGTATCTGTGGAACTTGAGGCGACCGTGAACGAGCCTGCGGAATCATGCATACCTTCGATCCTTCACGGCAACACCTGCCTTTTTCAAGTCATATCCCGAAGTGTGCCAGAATGCATCCCAACTGTCTATGGTAACCTTTGCCTCTGCAGATCTTCCAATTGCGCTCAAAAAGGCATGAGGGGTGGTAATATCACCTAGCAGGTCACTTGCATGAGGACCAGCTCGGAGGTCGACACTGTAGCAAAGAATCATACCTTGTGGAGGTGGTACAAGCCTGAGGGCGGCCTTGTTCTGAAAAGACCTCACGAACGTCTGGGTGACGCAGCGAAGCGAGGACTGCAAGAAAAAGGACATTCAAATCACCTCGCAGACTCGGTTGCAAGTCGAGTTGACGGGACATTTCGGTTTCGTCCCCTGTCACGTGATTACATTTCTACGTAATCGCACAATGGGACCTCAAAATACGGGTGCATCTCGCAAGAACAACTTTGCTTCCTCCTTTTTCACCCATCGAGTAACCGAGTTGGCGGCGTTGATAACCGCTGTTTTGGGTAATCTCGGCGATAGAACAATGTAGAGCTCAAATGGTTGCGTTATCTAGGGCTTTGTCAGAGCAGGTGTAAGACTCGAATGAAGACCAACCCATCCCATGACGATCTCTTTCTTCGTACGAGTGTATTGCAGTTTGAGTGGCCCACTTTGGCCGGACTTGGCGTGAATTGCATCGTACACAAGTTGATACATGGTAATAAGCCTTCCAGGCAAATGAGTGGTTTCACAGCATATAGTCGTAGACAATACCTCCTCCTTTCATCCAATTCTTCGTAAGGATCTTCCAGGATAGGAAACGTAATTTGAACGTGAGGTCTGGATTTGTATATAAAGTGTCGCAATCCCGGTATTCCAAGCTGGGACACAGAGTATTGCGCTTTCCCGGAGTTTATCACATCCGATATAGAATCGAGGAGACCGCTACTGTTCAATTTCTGCGAGAGGTCAGGACATAAACCCTAACAAAACAAAACTACGAACTTCAGCGACAGTATCACACCACCCTCGAACGGTCTCGAAATCCCCACCTCCACTAATGCACACGAGACCGATGCCTGAATCTTGACCGGCCCGAGTATCAGCAGTATGGCCTTGTCTGTCACCCGAGACGCCCGGATCACTGTTCGAGACACCGGTATCGTTTTGTTCAGGTTTTCGTAGAAATGCTATATATGCATTTACAAAGCCAGTAGGATTGAACTTTGGAAGGCACACAGGGATCCACGATGCCGCCGCGGGAGAATTGAATATCGAAGGA
The DNA here is from genome assembly GCA_038094315.1 of Phylloporus cf. tubipes. Lineage (NCBI taxonomy): Eukaryota > Fungi > Basidiomycota > Agaricomycetes > Boletales > Boletaceae > Phylloporus > Phylloporus cf. tubipes. The sequence goes on from JBBPTZ010000948.1 coordinate 3,002, forward strand.
GAGTGAATTGTGTTCACGATGATGTGGATATCTATAGACGATAAACTAGAGGGCACAAAAGACCAGGGACCACAGACCAGTAGGGTGTATAGAATGCTTTTTTGGTCGGACGAGAGTCACCACGCGCCCCTGAGCCACAAGGATGATGTAGAGGGTATCCTAGGTATTTGTGAGCGCCACGGTATTAGTTTACATTCACAAATACCTTCATCTTCGTGATAGGAACCAGCGCGTCGGCGACACGGGACCTCAAACTCGGGTCCAGTTGAAGGCAATGTAACGAAGATGTCGCCATCGCAAAATCAAGTTCTAACCGCCTTAGCAACGAGAATAGAAAAGGTTCTGTACCTACAGAAGAGCGTCAGCGATTCAGCATTGTATAATAATGATAAATTGGGACCATTCAGCAAGCGACGCAAGTCAAAGTTTGTTCTTCGTTCGAATATTCGCCGTAATTGGGACGCAGTGACGATGCTTAATATTTGCAGGTGCAGATACTCTAGATGAGATCGAGTCTTGGTTTGATCAACATGGTCGGAAACCAAAGGACGAGAACTGCGGCTTACTCACCACTGACTCTGGTTCCCCCCACGTAGATGCGCACACGTAGTAAATCGGTGACCGAAGTAGGAATGTGATCGTCAGAGGACCAGTATTAATGTACCGTAGTTTGTCCCCGTCATCGATGAACACGGATATTAGGGCCTGGATGATACCCATGGTAGACGAGAGTTCATCTTCACTTCCGGACCCGCTAAGAGAGGGTTCGTTCGTCACTGCCTCACAATTCTGGATTGGGCGACATACCCGATGAAGACGGGCTTTCCGGCATCGGTCAAAACAAAGTACTCCCTTGGCTTGAAAGGTCCCCGCGGACCGTCTTGATAAATGTTAGCGCGGAAAAGTCGATTGTAGATCTGAATGACAGACCAACGGGAGTCGGGATCTCTGTGACGACAGGAGCGGTGGATTTCCGCGATAGGAGGTCTGTGGCGGTTTAGATGAGAAACCAGACAAGGCAATGAGAGGCGAGAGACCTGCAGGTTCCTTCCTGCTGAGGGTGCGCCTCAGCTGATCACGGAGAGTCTTCCTGGACTGCTCGTCAGCGATATCATCTATCTGGCCGATTGCTGTGGTTTCTTCGCCGGTCGTCGTTTCCACCTCTGCATCGACGTCGTGCACCAGAATTCCATCGCTGATATCAAGATTAATCACTGACGATGCGGAGCTCTCGAGACCCGTCGTTGGCTGTGTGCAAGGGGAGGCAGAGCCATGGGTGTGTCTCGGAGCGGTTGGTATTACAAGACGAGATGGAGACCTGGGAAGGGGCGTGCCGCTTCTGGATGGCGTCGAGCAACTATTAGTATCGCCCATGTGGATACGGTCCTCGAGGCTAATTGCTAAATGTACATCCAAACATGCAAACAAACTTTATCATACAAGCTGCCGTCCTTGTACCCACATTCCCACTCGGTTCCGACAGTCACCCATGCACCACCACTTCTCAATCATGTCCATCGTGAGACCCCCGCAATCCGCATCCAGGTCGAAGAAATCGAGGGCGCCGATACCAGCCTGTCTCGCCCAGTCGAAAACAGAAACTAGACGACAACTCAACTTCCATCATTCAGTAATCCAGCATACTTACTCTGCTGAGCGTCAAGAGACGCTCCAACTCTGAATTCCCCACAGTTCTCTAGGCCGAGCGCCAGCGCACCCCCGCGCGTGGCGAGAAAGAGCGATTCTTTCCATTCAACAGCGAGTGATTTGCCAGGCCCGGATTCAAGCACGCGAGTCCCTTCGCGCATTCGGGAGGTCGCGACAGCGTGTCTCATGCTGCTAAGTATGTCAATACTGTATCCTCCTGCAACATCCGTGCCCAGGCCGACCAATACGCCCTTGTCCAAGGCTTCCCGCAAAGGGAACGGCTTCTCCGAAAAGTACGCGTTGGACAGTGGACAGTGAGCTACCGCGGCCCGATTGATCACGAGTTCGTCGAGCTCTTCTGCACTTAAGAACGTGCAATGGGCTTGAACGGTGCCTTTTTTCAAAAGGTCGTACTAGGATCTCTTCCAATGAGCGTGGGCTCTCTGCATGAAGGTGACAGTACCTTTTTGAAGACTTGGATATCCTCGATTTGACGCTCATCCTTTACCCACTTTGCCTCGGCAAACGATTCAGCCAAATGACTCTGAATGCGCGTCGATTCCTTTTGAGAAAGCTCGCCGAGCCTCGCGAGCAACTCGTCGGAACACGTTGGCACGAACCTTGGGGTGATGACGGGCTCCACCAACCGTTGGTGTGGGTCGAATGTCTCCATGGAGGCTCTGCATCTACGTATAAATTCCTCGGCAGAATTACACGACTCTTCAACACCAGATTCTTGATATGTTGGCCGCGATGACTTGTCCATGGACAACTTGCCGACGAACGCTCGCAAACCTGCAGCTTGCATCTCCTGCGCGAGGATAAGGCTGGAGAACTTGGGTTCGATGAAGGGTCAAGGGATACTTTTGACACCCACTTTGTTTCCGTCTTGATTGTACCAAACAGAAGAACAGCGCCAGTCCCGACCTCTATCAAGCGTCGCGCAAGTCTGCGATATACCTTGGTGGCCAGATTTGGGTTTTGATCGAGACCTTCCTCGGCTTTATAGGCGTAGTTATCAAGCCATTCCATGAGTGGGAGGTCCAGACCGGTTCCCTGGTACATAAACTGTGGGGCATGGAGATGGAGGTCACAGAACGTCGGGAATAAGAAACTCCCCGCAGGAAGGATCTTGACCGAAGATCCATATTGATCGATATAATCTTGGGCGGATTCTGAAGAAGCCGGAGACAGGTGAACAATGACACCACGATTATCAGTCACTGAATGTGCAACCCTGAGTGAACCTCGAGCACGCGATAACTTGGTGGATTGAACATACGAAGGAAGTGGTCCTGCAGGATTTCTACCTTGCCTAGAGCAGGGCAATGCACGAGAGTTCCCCGCAATGCTAATGGTATCAAAGCCATCTGTAAATCTCTCAGGTTTCGAGTCGAGGTGGACGACATTGAAGTCTCAGTGAGACCTCGGGCCAAAGCTACGCGACGGAAGCTACCAGAACCGTCGGCTCTCCGACAAGTCAAACCCCATGTATCATATGTCAGTCTTGTAACAGTCTCTTAAACACCGAATCAAGTCCAGCGTAGTCACAGATCCGCGATGCTACATGCATGATTCCGCAACCAATCTATCGTCACATCCTCCAGGTGATCATCAAAGTCTCCAAACTTTTGATGCAAGTGATTATCCCGCACCAGGGACACCGCAATTGAAGGTATTTCGAGATTCGCCAGTGTGACTTGGCCACCTGGGGTAAAGGCAGGCGGTTGGAAAGCTTGTGGGCGCCACGCCGTCAGACCGGATTGCGGAAGATATGGCTGGAGAGTGGATAAACAGGGTGCAACGCGGTCGGAGGTTGCAACTTACAATCAATGCCACTTCGCCAGATCCCAGCAACTCGCCATCGACCTTGTTGCGGTGTGAGGTGAAAACGTGACAACACGAAGACAGATCTTTACCACAAATGCAATCGCATCACTGAACTGGCTCCGGATCTGCTCTGCGACGCGTTCCCCTACAGGTGCTAGAGCCGTATCATCGATTCTCTCGCAAGCCTGGTAGTAACCAACCAAGGAAAGGTTGAGAGATTCTGCGTGCCCTCTTGCCTGTAGAAGCTGTAGCCAAGGAACTAATAGAGCATGGGACACACCAGGTCAAGACCAATCTCCATCATGGGGCTAAGGCTGGTCCAGTTGTGGAGGAGGGGAACGACGTCTTGGATAATCACGACGTCTGAGGCTAGATTTCCGAGCAGAACCCCATTGACTTGCTTGTGTGGATGCCTGGCAGCGTGGAGGAAAATCTTGACGTAGGCTTTGTGAAGGAGAGTGTATGAAACCATGCCTGGCCTTGGCCGACTTGGCTGAGAAAGGTCACCATTAGTACACTTTACCAACTTTGCAAGAAGCTATGTGGAAGGATACACGATATTGGTAGTCCAGTCAGGGTGAGCAGTGTTTATTTGTTGGATCTTTGGTTGTCTGTCTTCTTCCACATACCATGAGTTCTGTGGACAGCGTGTTCACTCTGATATCCGCCATTTCTCTCGCAGGGGTTGCAGTTCTTGCTCTCGCTTCAATTGCTGCGGCCAATACCTTACTTCCCACCAACGCACGACGGCAGGACAGGATCACGTTCATTTGGTTGGTGAGTGTGACAGCATCATACAAACGACTACTGACGAAACACGTCGTCGAGGCCTTTGATGGATTGACACACTTTTTCTTTGAGGGATCCTTCCTTTATCTTTCAACCTTTGGTAGGTCGGTGAACGCCAGCTCTGGTTTCTTTGCGGACGTTTGTAAGTATGCAGCTCGCAACACGGCAACTTTGACGAGCCATTATTCTGTTGTCAGGGAAGGAGTATACGTATGCAGACGCCCGTTGGGGTGTTTCGGATCCAACGGTCGTGTCCCTCGAAATATTGACTGTCTTCGGTGCTGGACCTCTCTGCTGCTACATTCTGAACCGGATTATAAAGAACGACCCTGCTCGCCATTACTGGATCATCGTATTGAGTACTGCAGAGCTCTATGGAGGGTGGGTCGTTTTCCAAGTGCCTTGCGCTTTGCCCAAGTCGATGCACGGATATTTTAGATGGATGACATTCTGCCCCGAATGGTTGACTGGAAGTCCAAACTTGAATACCTCCAACCCGCTCTATCTTTGGGTATACCTCGTGGTAGGATTGTTTCCCGATGCCTATGTCAACAAGTGACTGACTTGGATGTGCTCTCGACAGTTTATGAATATCATGTACGTGTTCTCTGCTAGTTCGATGTCGTGCGTCGAGTAATCACGATGACAGTTGGGTTGTCGCTCCCCTTTGGCTGATGTGGGATTCATATGGCCACATTGCTGGATCGCTGAGGGAGACCCAAGCTTACGCGCAAACAAAGAAAGACTAAATTGCAGCATTTGGTCTAGCCCATCTATCTTTCTTAGGCCTGCTAAATTATGTTTCAACAATTTTTCTTTCCGACATGCGCTACAATTGTCCGTATAAGTAGAATGTCCAGAGGATTATAAGCTCGAGTTATCGACCCGCTTCACCAGAAAGAACGAGTAGTTTAAATAAAGATAGCCGGTCAGGTAGTCCATTGCTTAGCGGCAGGTTATCTAATAGTTCGGATGTCCCAGAATATGTCAGGGGGTGATAGTGAAACACGGCGAGACGTTCCCGGAATCACCAATCACTTTGGAACGCACGAGGATGAGGCCAGGCCAAGACATGGAATGTCGGGTGCTTACCGGCGACGGTATAGTCTGTGCCATAGGGAGTGTCGGATGGGACTGTGACCGAGACAGATCCCTGCATGATTGGAACGTCGGAAGCCAGGGGGTGTTCTGACCCCGAGTCAGAATGCGAGGCGCCACCGGTGTGATCGACATACCGTTATCCAGGTTCTCAGAGTCATTGGCGAAATACCCAAGTACGATGCTCAGGGTATAATTCCGGGCGTCGGCGGGAACATTGTTAGTTAGCCAAGAGACGGTCTGGGTACTGCCTGCGCCCCAAACTACACCGGCGCTTGGGGAGGTGATGGTGGGTGCAAAGGCGATGTATTGAACCGGAGAGACGGGGACAGCGTTGACGAGAGAAAGGAGAGGAAAGAGGAAGGAAAGGAGGGTGGAGGACAACATGAAGAGGATCGTTACACTTTTGAAGTCGCGATCGAAACTTATATCCGACGCGGCGCTTGTTCGTGTTTGCGAATAAGCGATGCTCGACGACGCTCTGTATCTCCGCCCCGTCGTCGACACCATCGCAGACACCTCCCACCCGTCCATTCACTGCCTCGTCGACGCCTACGCGACGTTCGTCAACCGCGTTCGATCTCAGGCTCACCTCCTCGACACCGCCCAACTTGCTGCCATCGACCCTATCCGAACCCACAGGGCCAACTTTGTCCGCGCGTTGCGTCGCGACGTCCGTCTTGCCCATCTTGACGTCTTCCACGAGTCCGCTGTCAACCTCGACTCCAAACAGTATGCCAGGGATGCCTCTTCATTATGCCAGCATGCGCTGTGTGCCCTCGCAACCATATTTCGTTTTCCTGCCTTCCACGCCGCATTTCTCGGTATGTTCAGTGACACCCCAGCAGCAGGATCACACGCCTCACATCGCTCAGAACACGACCTTTCAATGTTATTTGGTGACGTGCTAGACATTGCTCTTGCCGAGCGTCTGCCACTCAACGGAGCAAAGACGTATTCTCTATCCTTGTGGGCATTGAGTCGACATCGTCTCCCTCTCGCTGTTCTTGGTTCTCGGCAAGATGACCTATTTGTCGTTCTTCAACGGAGTTTGGATGCCGCAAGTCGACCACAAGACGTCGTCCTCGACGCACTCAAAGTATTTTTTTTCGCACGCCTCCTATTTCACGCTCACGCTCGACCACCAGGCCATTTCCCATACAATAGGACGTCACCCATCCGATCTTCTATTCCCGCTGCTCCCCCAAGTGATAGCAAACCTAGATTGCAAATCGCCTGAACATCGCTTACATGCTTCCATCGCCTTGGGAAATTTTGCAAATGTGCTCGTTCATCAATCAGTTTTCTCACCGACAAAGTGGCATTCGTTATCCGATCACGTCATGTCATTTCTCGAGTACCACTCTCGGGTATCTTCAGGTCATACGACTTTCTCGGCCATGCTCCGTGACGCCTTTTCGGCCGGATCCCACGCACTCTCGCCCACGCGCATACCTGCTGTCCTCGCTTCTTTGATAGTCCTCTGTGGTCCCGCCTTGTATAGAAAACCCGCCGTATTGCATTTCATTCTCCAGTCACTCGGCGCAGCGCTCACGCATAAACGATCCGTTGTACGGGCTCTGCATCCGCATGTTTGGAGGTGTTTCGTCTGGACTTTTAGTCAGATGCTCTCCGCCTCTGAGAACGTAGAGCCAGCGTTGATTTCATCCGCTTTCTATGTGATCAAACAGGAAGTCAGAGGTGGCATTGGCACCGCACTCGCTAGTGTTCTTTTGTCCGACCGGATATCAGCGATCCAGTCCGACGGGCGCGGCAACAGGATATCACAAGCCCTCTTGGTCATCAGATCAATGGTTCAAACAGAGTGCAAACACACACGTCGGGAGGGATTCATGTTTCTTCAAGCATTTACCAACGATGTTCAAGTTAGACATCAAATCGCAGAAGCTACATATGAAATCCCCGCTTCAGTCTTGCTGAACGGAGCCATCATACGCGCCGAGTGGGACAGCCTCCCATCGATTATCCATTCCATCCCCAAGGCTTCGGTTCCCGTGCACTGGCTGGAGGAGACAGAGATAGCTCAACATTATGAAACGTTGTTGGAGATATGGAAGCATTTTGCATGGAAGACAGGCAAGAGCGACCTGGACGTAAGTCAGCTTACGCTTGTTGTAGTTTGCCTATTTAGCAATTGCGCCTTGTTCAAGTCGGCTCTCATCGACGTGTGGCTATCCATCCTGCTTGCCTGCTCACATCAACTCGAATGTGGCCAGCACATTACCGAGAAAACGCAAGTGCTGAGGTGCACTGCCGCGACGATCGTTGAGTTTATGCCACCGGTGGCTTCGGGAGATTGTCAGCCAGATTGGGGATCTTGGAATGTCCACGACCAACTATCCACCCTCGCATTCATCGACCAATTATGGAGTGCAATGCGAAAGGCATTCGTTACATTTAGTCTCGCGGAAGCTGCTGAACTCATCCTTGCTTCAGTTTTAAAGTATGCCTTTCACGTTCTCGATTTTGGTGTCCGGACGCTATGGAGCAGACTCTGCGCCAATCTCATGATAACAGCGTCACCTTCGTTTTTGCGGGATATGCATGACCTTCCAGAATCTCGATTACGCGGCCAGCGTGAACTTTGGGGGGTCGTTGCAACATCGTTGTCCTCTTCTGAGCTCAGTCCTGACTGGAAGGAGCTCGCCAAGTTTCTCGCTATCCCAATTTGGTGCATTGTCCTTTTGTTTCCAGACAGATCCTGGTGCTAACGTTGATTAGCACTTGGGTTTTATCTGAGCCTGAGTTGGAAGGATGGGAGGCATTACTTCGGAATGCTGTCACAATATCAGGGGATCCTGCCACAACAATCCAACACTTTGTTTCGAAGTACCTTCTACGAGAGGACATTGAAACTTGGTATGTGGTTGCCAATTATTCTCTTTAACATGTCTTATTGATTTTAAAAGGGACTCGATCGTAGCTATACTCGGTTTTCTTTTGACTCATGCTCAGGAATATCCAACGGACGAGTTTCTGTCCACGGTTGACGTCTGCTTGACCGCTTGTTATAGCTATGCTCGTCATTCTCCGGAGGCATTGACGCACTCGCTTAAACTTCTCGATGCTATCCGCCACGTGATAACTTCAACCCCAGGCGATGTAATGCATATAGTCCGAGCCATTTCCAGTTGCCTCTGTCTTTGGATCGAGGATCATGCCGAGGTCATGTCCGATGACGAGTTCAATTCCGTTGTATGATCTCTCCTAGCTCACTATCGGACACGCTGAATACTGGACTTCCTCTAGGCCGTCTCCTTGTACTGCGAAGTTCTCAAGGCTCTCGAACTCCTTCCACTGTCGATCCAGTCTCTCCAGGAAACGGAAAACTTTCTCGCATCTGCTTTTTCTCGCATCCCGACACCGGCCGTCGCCCCATTTGCCTTTGAAAAATTTTGGAGGGCAACCTACCATGGCCGAAGCGAGTTCTGCAACATTCTTCCTTCAAAGATCAAGTCTTGTTTGGCTAGTTTCGTGGCTGCATACGGGGGCGATCTTGCCAATGGATTGTCCCTGACCACCGATTCGCAGTCGCAGAGTATCGTGAGATGATTCCCTTGCAAGTCTCACCGCAAATACCGATGGTTTTCATTTGAAGAGCAACAATGCCTCACTTCGCTCTCCTGCCAGCCAGCAGCATAGAGACACGAAAATCTCGATTCCAATAGGTGCTGAAGCTCGAATACAGTCTTTTCTCACATCCGACGATGCGCCTCTGCCAGTGGTCCTACGCGAACTTCAGCAGTACACCAGCCAAATAGAAGCATCCCTAGAAGACCCTGGACGTTTACCACTCTTGTCGCCGACCTCGTCTCCTAGTAGCGTGATTCCGGGGTCGCCTGAAAAGTTTCATTCAGGTGCCTCAAACGTGCCAAACCAGAAACGAAAATTTGCAGAGAGTGGTAGGTTTCGACGGTCTTTATTTTGATTGTGACCGAAGAACAAGACTGATCCGTCTCCTCAGACGTGTCACCCGAGAAGCGAAGTCGAATCATGAGGGGTACTCTTCGTTCCATGCGCAAATTGGAATCAGAACCTGCAACTCGCGATGTTACGCCTGTCAACATCCCACGCATGGGTTCTGCGCCACTGAAGGAAAGGCGGGCATTCGATGGAGTACACGTACTTACTTACCATGAGGTCTCACGGCGTCGGAAACTGGCGCAGGAGGCAAATGACGCCACCTCCAACACTCGCCGTGGTGCGCCTGCCTCACAAACACCGCCATCACTTTGCGAGCGGCGAGGGACAACGTACGCTTCTGATGGATCTGACGAAGAGGACGCCGACTGGGAGAACTTCTATATCGACATGACATCATCAGGCAAGTACAATGCCCGCATTGATTTAGGCATCCACAAACCTATCCTGTTGAACAGAGGCGGACATTGATAGATCTCTTGTGAATGTCTTACCCAGTTCCTTCCCGCCGAGTCGGACTTCTACACCACATGGTGCGCCAGAATAACTTCATGTCACTCAATCCATTCAACGAGAGTGTCAGACCCCAAAGTGTCGTGCCTTGCCTCTGGATCCAGTTCGTCAAAGGCAGCGTCACAAAGCGAGTGTTCTCCATCATCTTCCGTCCGTCCGTCCCTGCCAAGGGTCAAGACGACGTCAGCGAGTCTTGACGCCTTGCAGGATGTTTACTCCTCCGTTGTGAATGGTGCATCTCAGATACCGCTGTCCCAACTTTTCCAGGCGACGAAGCTGGTCCACCAAATTGGTGCGGCGTTGACCGAGCAAATAGGCAAGAAAATGTCTAAACGAGGATGACTTTTCATCATCCGGGTCATCATACATCACATCGCATAGAACGCTGTTTTCCATCACCAAAAATGTTAAACTCCGCTGATGCCAGATAAGGCAATCGCGACTCGCGGCCACCATACCGATACGACACGTCACGCTATAACTTCGCTCGTAGCGCTCGCTCTGTCCTGCATGCACGATCGTCACACGTCGTCACGACGCGCCAACGATATGGTATTCCGCA
>JBBPTZ010000949.1:0-13376 GCA_038094315.1 Phylloporus cf. tubipes
GCCTTGTACTTGGCAAGTATTTCCTACAAGGAGATGAGAAGCGACGCTTGTGTGTACGAGCGGGGCCATTACCTCATACTTTGTCTCCCACTGGTCGCGCTCTTGTTCTGCGCGCTGAACCTGACGCTCGAAGTGCTCGGCCTTGACGTCGACCTGCCGCAGTCTAGGGACGCGATCAGTAGCGATAAGGGGTGTGGGGACAGGACGACCGACTTTTCAGTAGTCTCCTTGACGTTCTTTTCCGCGGCGTCGAGTTCCTCTTCCAGCAGCACAATCTTTCGCGCTAGGCTGTCGTTTGTGGTCTTCGAGTGCTCGCCGTCTGCCTGTGCGGACTTTGCCTGGGCAAGCCTTTCCTCGGTCCCCTGGAGTTCACCATCGAGACGAGCGACCTGAACATTGAGAGAGGTGATTGTCTGCTCCTTTTCGAGGAGCTGCTGTTCGTATTCCTTGTTCTTTGCTTCTGCTTTCTCGGCGCGTTCGACGGCGGCGTCTGCCTCTGCGCGGATGGCGTTCAATTTCTGTGGTGGGGTTACGAGGAGAAGGACTGGGAGTGGGATGGCGAGTACCTCTTTGATCTTTTCCATCATGTTAGGTTGTCTGCACAAAGTCGGAGATGAAGTTGGCACTGGAACACGATTAAATAGTCACCCCGTGCGAAATTGGCTCTGCTTGCCTTTTGTGATCATATCCGAGGATGACTGCGCCGGTAGCACAAGAGGGTGAGCGTCGACGCGAGGGTCGTCTGGTCATCCCTGATCCAGCTTATATCTCCCAGAATTGCCCATCCTCGAGGCAGTGATAAAGTGCGTCTCTTTTTCGATTCGATCCTGCTCATCGATCCCCCTCGCCCCACAGCATCCGGAACCGGCTCACCGCACTCAAGAGAGACCGCGCAGACTTTATAAAACCTTCAGAAGTAAATGCCCTATACCAAGCAGTCGTAAAACAAGGTCCGTCCGTCCGTTTCACACCAAACACCAATCCAACACGCCAGATCAGTCACCAAGTTGCACGACATCCGCGACGACAACACTACATGCAATAATCGTGTAGACACCACCCTCGCCGATGTATTCAGTCTCCTCTCTCTCTGCTATCTCACCCTCGGTCGCACAAAGGAGTGTCCCGCCGTCTATTCCCAATTAGCCTCCATGCGGGTCAGTCCAGGGTTCCAGTCCCCTTTCCTCCGATGCCATGCCGCCGCGAATGCCGCTCCTGACCTCTCTAGCATCTCGTCACCACCCCAGTATCACTCCTAGACACGTACTGACATCGTCTTTCTTCCACTTCAGCAAATCATCACGCACATGGAAGAGTCTGGCCAATACAACGAGTCCGCTCTCGACCCATTTCAGCGCCGGTTAGCAGAACTACGCTCCATCGTCCAACACGATGCAGAGAGCGGAAAACATCCGGAAGCAATGACGAAACTACTCGAACGCCAGCTCAACGAGTGTGGTGCGCAACTTGGTTTGCAGTGGCACCATGAGTATACATCTGATTTCTATAGATGCCATCGTGCGGTCCCTACAAGAATCCTTGTCCGAAATCTCCGTCGAGCTCATTCCTATCCACGATCGTCTCATCACCTTGCGGCGAAAGCTAGTCGCTCTCGGTTCCAAAGAGGGCTCTCACAAAGCAGAGCTCAAGCCTCTGGCCGAAGAACTTCGCAAGATAGACGCGTTGAGTATCCCTTTCTCTTCTTCGTAGACATCTACAAAATCATTGATCGAATCGATAAACCCCGCTATACAGAAAACGCGTCGATGGCAAATTCCTCGGACCAGGAGGCATTGTCCCTGCATCCCAGGCAGTCTGCTCGTCGCTTCTTGAAGGCTGCTTCGACGTATTGCAGCAGATCAAGGCACAGGACGAGTCCAAGAACGTAGCCAATTCACTCAAACCAATTCACGAGCGTCTTAACCAGATCTGTTCCGAACTCGAGAACCTCGTCCTCACCCACAGGTGGAGCCTTCGGGAAACGGACCTTTATAATTACTCTCTCAGTCTGCAAGAGATCGACAAGATGAGAGTCGACGGCAAATTTGTCGATGCCGACGGAAACCGTCCCCCGGGACAATATGTTGGTTCACACCCCTCACCTCGTCTCTGCTCACTGACAGAGTGACTCCAGGTATTGCTGTACATTTTGAGGCGATGCTATGGTCTTATCTATAGACTGCTCTCGTCAAGCGAGCCTGTATCGGAAGAATTGATGCCCATAGTATGTCCATCTCGTTCGTCCGAACAACTCTTACCTCGTTCCCAGGCGAACAAACTCTCGACGGTCAAAAAATGTCTCAACGAAGTCTACAAGCACGGTGGACCGTTTAGTCCTCGCGACCTCTACCCAGTACGTGTCCGATCTATCCCATGTGCCATGTCCTAACGAACTCCAAAGTATCAACTCGCGCTACACCAAATCGACTCCATGCGCAAAGACGGTAAATTCATTGGCCATGATGGTAACATCCCTGAAGGACAGGGCATCGTGATGGCACATCTCAGCGAGTGTCACGAGCTCCTTGAGATGGTGGGCTTTGTCGTCATTATTTGTATGGACCGACTGACTTTGCTTGCGCAGCTGAAAGAGTCGATGGACGAGGAGAACGACCCGTTCGATGAGGATGAAGACGATGAACAACTGGACGAAACACCGGACGTTACCAACTGAGCCTTGTCACAGTCTTGTTCCTTGGAATCTTATTGTTATCAACCTCCCAAGCTTGATGTCATGTATGCAGTACCACCCTGTAGGATTTGTACATTATAGACCGGTGGCACCAGTGCACTGCCACATCAAGCAACCATGGCCGCAACTTTGCAGCGCGACCAACTGAACAGGTTGTGCTCCAACCCAGACACGTTCGAAAGAGCCCAGTCTATCCTGCGCCTTGCCAATGCAAAAACGCGTCCAGGCTCTGGCTTCGTCGTCAAAAACCCCATCGCGATCCCCGCCGTCTGCGCGTACCTCGCGTCCGAACAGTACGCGTTTCCTTTCCTTGTCCATGGCGACCCTCTCGAACGAACGTCTTGCAGGCTAAACACGCGCGAGGTCTCGCTCCAGTCTGCAATGTCCGCAGCGTGTGTATCCAAAACCGAATTTACGGACATCCTCAAGAAAGTCTGCGCCGCGCTGAGCGCCGAAGAGGGCAGTAACGCCGTCACGGGGCTCACGTACGCGACGCTCGTCGACGCGTACCGCGTTCGCGCCGGGGAGCGTGCTATCGCGTTTATGGAGGATGCCGAAGCTGCTCTTCCACGCGTCGACATCCTCAAAGAGAGGTATGGCGCCGTCGTCGTGTCGTGCGCCATCTTTTACTGGGTGTGCCAGTTGATCGAGGCGAGGGTCTCTTGCATTCCACGTCGAGCACCCACTCATCTAGGATGTACAGGAACCCTCCGTACAGGAACAATCCCTCTGTCAAACCTACTCGATACATCCAAGACAGTTCAAGGCCGTCGTGGCTACACTCACTGTCCGATGCGAGGCCATCGCGGAACAGATCAAGTCTTGTTCCAAGTCTCCGATGAAATCCCCTGTAAAACCGCAGACAATGGCGACCACGCCCTCGAAGAAACGCGCAAACAGATCCGCCGACGATCGTGCCCCTTTCCCCGAAACACCAACCAAGAAACGACGCGTCGACCTCTCCCCGACCAAGCCGAGAACCAGCGGCTCTCCCGCCAAGCGTTCTTCTGCAGCTGCTACAGCTGCCTTTCATGCTGCCCTCAGAGGTAGTCCCGCCAAGCTGCCCGTTTTGCAGGAGAGCGAGTCACCAGGCGCCGGTCCATCGACCCCCCGACGACCACGTCGTGCCAAGGCGGCAGAAGTCACAATTACTTCAGTGCAAGCCGACTCTGAATTACAGTTGTCTCCGTTCCTCTTGCAAGACCAAATATCACCCACTCGGCCAGTTGTCCGACGTCGTTTCCGCCCGGTCTTCCTTGAACAGCAACAGTGGTGCGCCAGGGATCCCAAGGTGGAACGGATGTGGGCGGTCGCGGAGACGCTTCGTGATCGAATGGTGGAACTACACGGGCACCCGTTCGACGGATCATGGCAGAATAGACGTACTCTTGTTGGTAAAGCCCAAGTTGCCTCGTAGTTCACATCGAAAAAGAATCGCTCTTATCTATATGCATAATGCATCGCGCTGCGAAATAATGATAGCATTCGCCAAGGTATAGCAAGATACGAGGACTACCGAGTTACCAAGTGCTTTTTATGTCAACGTGTCCCCATACCGAGCAGTTGTACCATCGGGGAACCTGTCTATTCTATGAGGTAAAGGAAGAAACGTGGTCCTCGACGACCTTCTTGATTTTAGCTTCCAGTTCCGGTGTGACATTCCCGGCAGCAATCTCCTCGAGCAACGAAGTTTGTGAGCTGGTCAAATGTGACCTGAACTCAGCTTCCCACTGGGTAATCTTGTCAACGGGAATGGAGTCGAGCTGAATAATACATGAGACACATGAACCATATAGCAAATGGTGGTGACGCACCAGACCGTTGACACCAGCATAAATGATGGGTACTTGAACCTCCATGGGAAGAGGTTGGTATTGGCCTTGCTCTTCGGCCCAACAGTCAGTATGACCAAGTCCACGACAAAACTAGACACATACTCAGAAGCTCAGTTAACCGAGAACCACGGCTGAGCAAGAAGCGGGTGGAAGCGTCGAGATCAGAACCGAACTGCGCAAAGGCAGCCACTTCACGGTATTGGGCAAGGTAGAGCTTGAGCGAACCGGCAAACTTCTTCATGATCTTGCTATCAAAATAAAAAGCAAGTGAGTCAAGTCCACAACGCGAGTCAAATCACTCACGTCTGAGCAGCCGAACCGACACGAGACACGGAGAGACCGACATTGATGGCAGGACGGACACCACGGAAGAAAAGCTCTGCCTCCAAGAATATTTGACCATCGGTGATAGAGATGACCTATGAGGAAAGATGAGATTTATGTAATAAGATAGCCGGAAATGCTGACATTAGTTGGGATGTACGCAGAGACATCACCACCTTGAGTCTCGATGATAGGGAGGGCAGTCAGGGAACCACCACCAAACTTATCGCTCATCTTGGCGGCGCGCTCAAGCAGACGGGAGTGGAGGTAAAAGACATCACCGGGGTAAGCTTCACGACCGGGAGGGCGACGGAGCAAGAGAGACATTTGCCTGTAGGCGACTGCCTGCTTAGATAAATCGTCGTAGATGATAAGAGCTATGCAATGACGTCAGTATGCTTACATCATACAAAGTTAATCTACCGACCATGTTTGCCATTGTCGCGGAACCATTCACCCATGGCACAACCAGAGAAGGGAGCGAGGTACTGCAGGGGGGCAGCTTCCGATGCGGTGGCAGCAACGATGATGGAGTACTTCATGGCGTCGTTCTCCTCGAGAGTCTTGACGAGTTGGGCGACAGTGGAACGCTTCTGGCCGACAGCAACGTAGACACAGTAGAGTTTCTTGACCTCGTCCTTGCCTTCGTTCCATCGTTTTTGGTTAAGAATGGTATCGATGGCGACGGCAGTTTTCCCAGTTTGACGGTCACCAATGATGAGTTCACGCTGACCACGACCGATAGGAACCATGGCGTCAATTGGCTTGAGACCGGTCATCATGGGCTGGTTGACGGAACGACGGGGAAGGATACCGGGAGCCTTCAAAGATGCACGACGACGCTCGGCAGCTTCGATAGGACCCTTGCCGTCGATTGGGTTACCGAGAGCATCCACGACACGACCAAGAAGACCGGGACCGACGGGAACATCGACGATTTGACCGGTACGTTTGACGGTATCGCCCTCCTTGATGAGACGGTCGTTACCGAAGATGGAAACACCGACGTTATCCGCCTCCAAGTTCAGACACATGCCACGAACACCGGAAGAGAATTCCACCATCTCCTCGGCTGGATTCGACAATGAATTCAAGTCCCGACGGGATGGGAAACACGACACCTTGCACGTTCTTGAGACCCCAAACGCGTCCGATACCGTCACCGACACCTCCAAACGTACTTCAGCGGATAGAACGAAGGAGAAGTGGGGGTCGACGTACTCAAAACGCGACCGGTCTCCTCGACGTTACCGCCGACAGAGGTGCCGGATATGCGGGACTCCAATATTGAAGAGACCTCAGATGCAGCTGCCAGAGAGTAAGCGCGCTGTGCATTAGGGAAAAGAGAGCACGGACCCGGCTTGGCGGTTGCATATGCGCGTACGGTATTCTGTTGGGCTGAGTTAGGCGTGTAAAAGAGGGAGAAAAGGAGGAACGGACTCTGGCCAAAGCGACCTTGCGCGCCGAGTTTCGTAGTGCGATTCTGTGCATTGTCAAGGTGAGGATGAAAGCGGAGGGAATTCTCGGGTGATCCACCAAAAACTAAACATTTCAATCGCCGATTCAATTAGAACAGCGTGACGGCGTGATGGTCACACTCACTCTACTCTGAACATGGCTTGGCTAGCTCAGACGCTCCGGAAAGGTGAGCGTCGATGAGCGTATTCAACGCGTCCGCTGACCTCGTCTTCAGCCCCAAACTCGACCGCCGCAGCGCTGAACCTCATCCGCTCTCAGCCATCTCAATATGTCATCGCTTCCGTGGTCGGGAGAAAGTACATTCTGACACCGCGCGACGTCCTCACCGTACCACACCTCAAAGACGCCCATATCGGCGACGTGCTCCACCTCCGTGACATCCACGAAATAGGGTCACGTGAATACACCCTCCGAGGCGACCCCCTCCTTCCCCGCAACAACATCAAAGTGGAGGCAACCGTTATAGAGCACACCAAAGGGAAAATGGAAGTCGTCGTCAAGAAGAAGCGGAGAAAGGGATACCAAAAGACCATAAAAAACAAGCACCCATACACACGGCTGCGCATCGGTCCCATCCAGTTCACAAACCTCCCATTGTTATCATGATTTACCCTGACTTTGCACTATTGATTTCCTTTGCACGCAGAAAACGAGTGCGTGAGCTGTGTACCGTGCAAAGATGACAAAAGGTCAACCCTTGTACGAGTTTGGCCCTGACGTCTACTAGCTGAATGAGATACGGCGCGTAAACGAAATAATGTGCTGCAGACAATCCTTGGCGCGATACTACCGTTTTTGCAACTTGGTCTACGAGAGCAATGCATCTCAAAATTCGGATCTACTCGCTGGCGTGGTCGACGCAACGATCCACGCTGTCCGGGTTGCCACCTTATACTAGCCGGACGGCATAGAATCATTACCAGTGTGCATGCGACGTAGATTACACTATCTGCATCTTGTCTAAGAAAACCTGCACATCGTGGAGTGTCCCCATGCACTGCCTTGATTAACCGCCAGATGAAAAAATGATCTATTTCGGAGCGCCAAGTTAATGAGTGTGCACGAAGCACCTTCCTCTCGCAAGAATGACATACATTCAAGGTGGTATAGCCGCATTAAACTACTTTGCTCGTAGGCTGTATAACCATTGAGTGAGTAAAGTCCGGGGTGTACACAAGGGAATGGACAAACTCGACGTCGCCACTACTCAGAACATCTGGTCAAGCGGAATAACCCTTCGCATGTTGACCATGTTGAGCAGAGCTGAATTCACCGGCATCGGAACACCATATTGCTTCCCGAGACCGACAAGGTAGCCGTTCAGGAAGGATATCTCAGTTGGTCTGCCCTTCCTTATGTCAGCTAGCATCGATGAGATATTCCCTCTTGTCAGTCCGGCAACCCGTTTGACTTCCTCGACGAGCGCGTCAGCTCGGAGATCGTGTGGGAACCGGCCCAAAGGGGCTTCATTCCTCTCCGCATCTACAGGAAGCGATGCGAGAAATGCCTGTGTGTCCGCCTCCAGCTGCGCTTGAAAAGCGGCAGCAGCTTCCGTGCAAACGTCCTGCAACATTCGATTGGATGCCTCGTCTTTGAACAATGCCCCATTTCGGCAACCAAGGATCGCTGTCAGTGGGTTCACTATCGCGTTCACGACCAGCTTTTTGCGCATTGCAAGCTGTACGTCCGACATTCGCCTCCACTTGCAACCCAGCCCATCGAGGGAGCAAAGAGCGGCGACCGTCTCCCGCAAACTGGAGTATTGGGCATAAGATGGTTCGTCGTGACGCGCTATATCGTCAAGACTGAGTTCTCGCTCGTGTTGCGGCTTGCGCTCGTCCGACGACGATGCTTCAAAGTCCCGCCCGCGACTGTCTGGAACGATACCAAACTCGATTTCGCCGACGCCGGTGTGCACGATGTGTGACGGCGACTTGAGCCATGCACCATGAGTATTCGAAGCCAAGATAAAGTGTGGTCGGCTTTCGGGGTTACGGAACAGCTTTTGCACGAGGTCTTCATAAATGCCCATCCCATTCTGAAGTAGAACAACCGTGCTTCCAGGGCTTAGACGGGGGAGCATCCGGGAAATGGCGCCCGCGGTGTTTTGTGCTTTGGTAGTGACAAAGAGTGTTTCAATGAGGTCGGTCCGTGGGTTGCTGAGCGAAGGTGAACGGCCTCTGGCCTCGGAATCAAACGGTATCCCAGCACCAGAATGGTCTCCCAGTTCGAAAACCTCCACATCGTAACCGTCGTTTCTTCGCACTATACCCTGGTTCTCTACTGATATTGCGCCACCAAGCAAAGCCGCAGTCCGCGCTTGACTTACGGACTTGTGTACGAGGGTAACAGAATGTTCGCGTGTAAGTGCCGCCCGGAGATGATGAGCAAGAAGAGAGCCAATGGGTCCAATTCCTAGGATATAGAACCGCATCGGATCGAGCAGTTTAGTATAACGACACTGAAGAAAAAAAAAGTCAAATTGGACAGAATTGTCGACGCGACTTGAACAAACCGTGTCTCGAGTGCATTCAAGAGGTCTATGACGTTACATAATTCAGTCCACTAAGTACTAGCAGTACCTGAACGTCCCGGAGAGTACTTATAGGTACTCTAGTATCTGGCATGAAATATGTAGTGTACTAGGCTCCAGAAATCCCCATACTCACGCAACAATTCAGCGTGAACTCAAGGTCAAGGGCTGCTAATCTCCGTTAGACAAGGTCAGCCTTACTCACCATGTCAATGCAAGTCGATTGTCGCATCCATCCTCTTCGCGCTCGCACTCCAACATTTTGATTTCAATTGCGTTGAGTTCAAACCACAAAAACAAGCATGTGGGAACATAAGTTTGCCTCGTCTTTGAAAAAAACGAAAATAGGACCTTTCCTATTCATGGAGTAGATTTCCATCCCACACGGTTCACCAGGCTACCGGAACCTCTCGGTGCCGTTGTTGGAGGTTCAGGAAAAGATGATTCTGGCTATATGGCGGGTACAAGAAACAACGAAGCTATAACAATGAGTTTGCAGCGTCACGGTCGAGAACGGGTGGGTCAACGATGCGTACATCCAACCCTCCTTCATATCTCCCCCTCCTCCGGGGTCTCAGCCCTACGCAATTTGTCCCCCTTGTTATCCTTCGGATCGTCAACTTCGGGGTCATACTTTGCCCGCTTTACGAAAATTTAGTGATCATGTCCACAAAGTACCGGATGACATACTTTCTCAGCCCTCTCACTATACCCTCGATCTTCTTGTGTCAGTATATCACGTCCAATATCTCTACTTCGCTCGCGTTTTTCGCGGGCCCTGCCCCCGTCTTCGTCTTCGTTTCCATAAGGCGGCGCTTCATCATACCCACGCCCATACCCATGCTCTCGTGAGCTTCGGCGAGGCCGCCGTCTGTCATCCCTCCCGTCTCGTTCATCACGAGCGTGCTTGGAAGGCCGGTAGTCCCGATCTCGACCTTTGTCCCGTTCCAAATGGCCATGGTCGCGAGAGTATGTGTCATGATCGTCTACGCGGTGATGGTGCCGAGAGCTGCGCATGTCCCTATCTCTGTCGCGGTCACGGTCGCGATCGACACGGTCCCTCTCACGGTCACGGTCCCTCTCGCGGTCGTAGTCCCGTCCTTTGTCGCGATACGAGTCACGATCACGATCACGATCACGCTCTCGGTCCCTGTCTCGCTCACGCTCGCGTTCTCGTTCTCGTTCCCTGTCATTATCGCGGGGTGGTTCCTTGCGCTTCCTACTCGTGGTAGATGCGCCATCTTCCGATGCGGCTTCCCGAAGACGCTCCTTCTGCCTCTTCACGAACTTAGCAAAGGCAGCACGACGGCTTTCCTCGTCTTCGATGGCCTTGTACTCTGCCAGATGTTCAATGAAAGGCACGGCCTGAAAAAAACGTTTGTGAAGTTGTATATGGCCTAAGGGAAATCAAGAACACCTACGGCTTCGTACGGCATGTTGATGTCGATAGGGTCAGTTAGCTTCTTCAGCGCATAGCGAAAATCGTCTTGGAGGTGCCTTTGCTTGCGTTCATGGCGACGTCTCTCATCTTGTTGCTTCTTGACGGCTTGTTCGTGTAGCTGCAAGCTAGTTAGCCGAATAATAGAAGGAAAATCAAGTTGTAAGCGCTTACACAACGGAATACTTCTTGCAGGTCCTCCTCGTTCAACTTCCTGCCGGATTCGGGATCCCTTCTCACTCTCTTCACGAACTCGTCCAGAGTTGACTGCGCGGTGACTACCGCAACTTTGGCTGCATCCTCTGGTGACTCATTCGGCACCTCTACTCGACGAATGCATTCCTCGGCGGTGGCGATCTTTGCGTCAAGTTTTTGGTCGAGTTGATCAACAACGTCCCAGAAAAGTTCTAATGGGTTGGAACCAGGCTTTCCAAGGAGATCAAGGTAACTTTCATCTGAAGCGAATGTAGGGTAAACTTGGCGCCACTTCGAGCGCGCCTTGACCTTCCCTGCATTCACCAAATTGTGAAGAAGGGTCTGAAGCAATCAAAATGAGTCCTTGCCGAGGGAAACAACTCCATGATTTACCTTGAACGCTTCTCGCGCCTTTCTTTCGGAACGGATTTTGTCTACTTGATCGCGCCGCATCTGTTCCTCGAACTCGCGTTCTTTGACTCGGCTGTAGTCCTCGAACGCTAAAAGTATGTCAAGTGTGGGAAGCTTTCGCAACTCTTCATCATGCTTCCATTCTTCTGACTCGAGGACCATCTCGTGGGCTTTGCGCCATCGCGTAAGTACATCAACGCCTAGCTCCTTGAAAAGGTTCACAATCTTGGAAATACTGCGTGCACGGGATGCCCTTGTTTCTTGCTACTCAGCGATTAACACGATGAGAACAATAGGAAATGGGTAAGACTCGACCGAATACGCACCACTTCACGTTGCTTAAGTTCTGTGACGTATTCTTCAAATACGAGCTTTCTTTCTGCTTCAACCCTTGCTTGCTGCCAGATTGGATGTTGCGAGAAATGCTTGTCGGCTGTGGTAAATGTCGTGTAGTGAAAGACGTTGGGGTTGCCTCTAAGCATATTCCTTATTGCGGGACGTAGCTTAGACAGTCGGGTCTCCCTCTCTTCTTCCTCTTTCGCACGTAGTCCATCAGTAAACTGTGTGACTAATTGTTAATACTCCGTGTTGATAAGAAAGAAAACGAAGAAACCAAAACCAGAGAAATGAAGACTAACCTTTTGCCAAGCTGTTTTTTTCTCGGCGAGTGTATTCAGCGCTTTATACAAAGGATCGGTGATGATAGCCCTCATAGTTTGATCCCAACTCCAGTCCGCATCAACACCCGCTTTCCTCAACAAATGCATAAACGCCTTCTCGCCCTCTTCTAGAGTTGCAAAGCCGTTATGTGGAATTACCGGATCGTCAGGGAGATTTGGTCGTGCAGGAAGAACGCTGCCCGAGGAGAATGGGAGGGCCGAACCAGGAAGAGAAACTGTGCCATTTGTACCATTTGCGAGAGTTGTGGGAGTTGAAGTGGCAGGGGTAACCGTGGATGGAGCGGTGGGATTTTGGGTAACCGTAGGTGATGCTGCGGGACTGGAAAAGCCATCATCCTGTAGACTACGAGACGAAAGAAAGATAGACTTACACACTACTAGCCAGCACGAGCTGGCTGCCTTGAGCTTCCTTTTCCACCTTCTCCAGGAGAAGTAGAAGTTCATCTGGCATGTCCCATTTTGATTCCTTTGACTCGGTCTAGGCAGACACAAGGTTGAGTGCTGAGTTGAAACGAGGAGACAAATGAATGGGCCCACATTGTAATAATATTTCCTTCCTCCAGAGAAATACTCTTTCCATTTTGTCTGGGTTAGAGCACGCTGCGGTAGAGAAAGCTAAGTAGGTATTTTGGCCTACAATGAAAAATGCTACCTCGAATGGGGTTTTAAGATCTATCATGTATCTGAGGTGGTAGTTAACCTGATGAGTATGATCGGATGCTTACCGTCCGGTTTCTCCCAAACACTCTCTCGGGTTGCGGTGTTGAACCAGTACGTCCGTCCCTCGGGATTTCGATGTTCGGTCTGGTATTCAAGTGATCAGCCCAGGTCAGATGTAGAATGGACTTGAAGATACTGACCCACATGAGTGACGACAAAGTCAAGAACCAAGGGCGCGCCAGCAGGCCACTGTCACTTTCTCCGAACACTGCCACCGTTTTTCAGGCGGCGATTGAAACACCAACAAAATAATTAACCCCTGTGTTACATTTCCACATCGTTGGTAGCAAAGGTCGTCGAACATGCAGCAGCCATCACGAGCTCTATTATCTTCCTAATCATCGTGTAAAATGATCTAACCACTGTAATTGAACCTATTATCGTTTAGTCGATCGATTCATGCCCATATTTGGGAAACTCACCATTTCGTCCTTTCAAGTCAGATTGTCGTCAGCTAGTGTACACAAGCAAGGGGCAGATGAAATACGAACCGGACATCTACCGCCTCTATTCTCACTGCTCTTTTGGGATCGTCCAACGATTTGGCAACGTCCTTCAAAACTCGAGGCTTATATGGGTGAAGTAAGTCGTAGCGTACCGCACCCGGAAGCAGAGCAAGGCACTTCAATGCTGCCATGCGAACTTTCTGTGCATGGTCACTGAGGTGGAACATTACGTTGAGCACTTGTCACTCACATATTCTGGCATATCCGCAACCGTGCAATTTTTGAGCAGGGCAACTACGAGGGTGGAAGCATACGTCGACAATAATTTGTCGTATGCAATTGTGCTGATGTTATTCATGAATGTCTCAATGATTTGCAAGCGTATTTCGGGGTCCGCAACTTCGAGCCCGCGGAATAGTAACGGGATAAGCTACGGGGTCATGTGTCTGTGAAAGACCGTGCTTTGGAGAGTACAAACGCACGATAGGCATGTGTGATCCATAGAGTTGTTTCGGAACTGCATTGACGAGATAAGCAAGGGCAACAAGATAGGCTGTTTCTCGTTTCGTTCCTGGGTCCATACGTCAGATGACAATGTAGCTGAAAGATTTGGCGACATACCA
>JBBPTZ010000950.1:0-13357 GCA_038094315.1 Phylloporus cf. tubipes
AAAGGGAGAATGGAAGATGATTTCAAATGCATAAGACACCCTTTTATAGTCTGGGCATACCTGAGACTCTAAGTATGTATCACATGCTAATGGAGTCCATAGCAACCAACAAAACATCAAGGATAAAAGAGAGTATAGTAGTTGCAAAGGGAGTAGGCCCATTTTGAGTAGTAGTGTGAACATGGTATAATGGAAGCTAAGAAAAAGATAGTAGGGAAGCACTCACCAACAAGCCTAGGCACATGAACAAAGGACAAAGGACATGTATGGACAGATGCAGATGTTCTGAATGGCCATGAAGTATCCTGTGACCAGATAGTAGGTTCCGGGTGGGCTGGATGGTCAGCAGGATGGACCAGATGATTAGGAAGTAGAGACAGGCAAATGCAAGTGATCCTAGGACTTGGGGGAACATATGATTTCATATGTAGAAAGCCCAGGATCCCTACAATGGAATGCCACTATGAAGTGATCCTCTTTGTTAAAATTGGCAACATTACTCAAAAAGTCTGCTTCTATGTCATGAATGGTGGAAAAGAAAATGTTATCCTCAGACACCCCTGATTTGCTGCTACCAACCCCAGCATCAACTGGAAGAAAGGCACCATCACCATCAACCCAACAAGGGACCAATCCTTTGACCTCTCCTTCTCCCACCTCGCTGCTCATGCTTCCAATCTCTCCAAAAACACTCAACCTGCCTCCCCTGCCTCCAAAACCCAGATTCCAAAACACACCTCCCTTGACTCTCACGAGATGAAAGACCTCTGCCAATATCTCAACACTGAACTACCCGAACAATTCGTGGAAAGAGCCCATTTCATCTACACTATTAACCATATTGAACAATGTGGATCCTGCTTCACTAATCCCCAACTCATGGCCATGGTGCAAAAGATCACCACCTCTACTCTCCTTGCCCAAGAAGCAGCATTCTCCAAACTGAAACCTACACTCCCTTCACAATACTCCAAGTATGCATCGGTCTTCACTAATGATGCCGACACCCCACTTTCCCCATCAAGACCCTATGATCATGTGATCAATCTCACAGATTCCTTTATTCCCAAGATAGGGAAACTCTACCCTCTCTCCCCTGATGAATGCCAAGCTACTGACAATTTCATCAATGAACACCTCAAATCCAGAAAGATCCACCCCTCCAAGTCACCACAAGCATCCCCCTTCTTCTTCATCAAAAAGAAGAATGGCAAACTCAGACCCTGCCAAGACTACCATTATCTCAATGAACACATGGTCCAGGATGCCTACCCCCTTTCCCTCATCTCCAACCTCATCAACAAGCTCAAAGGAGCTAAACACTTCTCCAAGTTCAATGTAAGATGGGGCTACAACAACATCCGCATTAAAGAAGGCGACCAATGGAAGGCTGCTTTCATCACTCACAGAGGACTCTTTGAACCAACAGTCATGTTTTTTGGCATGACAAACTCCCCCCCCCCACATTCCAATGATTCATGAACAACTCATTCCACAACCTCATTGCAAAAGGATGGCTCATCATTTACATGGACAACCTCCTCATCTTCTTTAACAATGAAGCTAAACATGAGGAATGGACCAAGAAGATCCTCCAATAGATGAAAGAACTTCAACTTCACCTCAAGTTGGAGAAGTGCACTTTCTCAGCCAAGGAAGTCAAATACCTTGACATGATTATCAAGCCTGGTGAAATTGCCATGGACCCCATCAAACTTGCTGGAATCGCAGAATGGCCCACCCCCACATGTGTCAAAGATGTCCACTCCTTCCTCAGATTTGCAAACTTCTACTGCTGCTTCGTCCCCCACTACTCCAACATCACCCGACCCCTTCTCAACCTCACAAAGAAGAACCAACCCTGGGCCTGGTCCACCCCCTGCCAAGACGCATTTGATCAGCTCAAATGCTGCTTCACCTCTGAACCCATCCTCAGAATGCCTGACCTCTTCCAACCCTTCACTATTGCCACCAACGCCTCCAAACACGCCTCCAAAGGTGTAGTTTTGCAACATGACTCCAACAGTGAATGGCACCCATGTGCCTACATCTCCCAGATGTTCAGATCCACCAAACAAAACTATGATATTTATGACAGAGAACTCCTCACTATCATGAGAGCCCTCACCACCTGGTGCCACTACCTTCTCGGCGCTGTCACTCCGGTTCAAGTCTTCACCAACCACCAGAACCTCACCTATTTCCGCCAACCCCAAAAGCTTAACTGTTGCCAAGCATGATGGCTCCTTGACCTTTCCAAATTTGACCTCAAGTTTACCCATGTCCCCAGTGCTCAGTTAGGTGCACTTGATGCCCTCTCCTGCCGCCCTGATCACTTCCCTACCACTAACACTAACAATGAAGACATTACTCTCCTACTTCCCAAACTCTTCGTCAACCTCATCAACACTAAGCTGGTCACTAAGATTGCTCAATCCTCTGAATCCGACCCCCTCATCCTCCAATCCCTTCACTTCCTTCCAGGAACAGATCTTATGCAATCTAATTACCAACCTTGCCCTCTTAGATGGCTTCAATACCCTTTTGGTCGTGGTCAACCATGGGCTTACTAAGGGGGTAATTCTATGCCCAACCAAGAAAACCATCAATGCTTCAAGCATCACCGCTCCTTTTCTAGCCAAAGTCTACTCCTGCTTTGGCCTATATGACAAAATCATCTCCAACAAAGGTCCCCAGTTCACCTCTGCCTTTGCCAAGGAGCTTAGCAGGATACTGGGCTACAAACTCACACTCTCCACCACTTACCACCCTCAGACAGATGGAGAAACTAAACATGTGAACCAGAAGATCAAAACTTATCTTTGAATCTTCTGTGGCACCAACCCCTCCTTATGGGTGAAATTCATTCCCCTAGATGACTTCACCCATAATCACTGCCCTCATTCCATAACTGGCAACTCCCCGTTCTATCTCATGATAAGATATGAACTCTGCTCCCTACCCATGATCATCTCAGAAACTAATCTCCCTGCAGTCGAAAACCATCTCCACACCCTCACCACTGCACACAATGAAGCACTGGTAGCCCATGAGCTGGCTCATCAAACCATGAAAGCTCAGAACTTCTACAGCTTCACCTCCTTTGTCAAAGGCAACAAAGTCTGGCTTGAAGCCAGAAACCTCAAACGGTCCATTGCGAACCCCAAATTCACTCCCAAGTGTGAAGGCCCCTTCACAATCATCACCATCTTATCCCCCATCACATACCAACTCTGACTCCCACAGACATGGAAAATCCACAACATGTTCCATGCTTTCTTGTTATTGCCTTATCATGAAAACAGCATACATGGCCAGAACTTCCCTCAACCACCTCCGGAATTAATAGAAGGTGAAGAACACTTTGAAATAGAATATATCATATGACATCATGGCTGCCTGTTGGCATGCCACTATTTGATCCACTAGAAAGAATACTCCATGGAAGAAAACTTGTGGCTCCCCAAAACAGAACTCCAATCGGCCCTTGAAATTCTTATAGCCTATAAGAAGTCTCACCGTTCTGCCTTCTCCCCCAAGTGAACATAAATCTACCCACTATAACATCACCATACAACCTTCAACATGTTCTCTTCCCTCTCAGTCTGCCACTACTAAGCCCTTAATCTTGCCATTGTCACTTGCCCCTACCCCAGTATCAGCACCATAGGTGACAACCTGGCCCCTGACTTAATCAACCAGAAACAGGAAAGACTCTAGGCTGATCTCTCCCCACTGTTCCCTGATGACTTTGCCTCCCCACCACATGAGCTAGTCTCTGCACCCTCTGTTCCCATCCCAGATGAACTCATGCTCATTCCCACATGCAACCCATGCTACCCATCACTCTAATGAACCACCACTCTTTCCTGCGACTTGCACCTGCTACCAGGCCTTATCACCTAACCCACTGATCTGACAATCCCTGCCCATCTGTCACATGAATGTCCTTGTGCCCTTGCACACCTATCCTACCACCTGACCTCCACCCTCACCTCACTCCACTCACTGATCTGTCCACCTGATCTCTCATGGTATCTCCTATCACCTTTGGACACACACCTTGCTTGTGCATTCTCTAGTTAATGGCTCCATATCTTTGGATGACCATTCCATGGCTCAATAACCCCATCTCAGGTGCTCTCATCCATCTATGATCTTGTCTACCCCTTTTGATACCAGATCCTCTGGATTTTTGTAGTCCTTGTGGCTACTTCAGACATTAATAGAGGGGTAATGTTACAATTTCTTCCTACACTACCTTTATTCACTACCTTTACTCCTGTTGCCAAGAAAAACCCCCACCTTTTTCCTACTTACTGATCTCCCCAGCATTGTACTCATAGTACTAATATTCCTTGATCCAACTAATCTTTTAGCTCGGTTGCCTCGGTCACATAGTAGAACTAGTCACATACATGTACACTTTAAGCTAGTTTTACCTTGGCAATACACCAAGTTGATTGCCTACCTCGAGTTTGTCTTGTCATTTGCCTAGCCACCCTCCTTGACTCTCAATCTCCTCATAAGCCAATCTTTTTCCTCTCAGTTCTAGTCAGGCTTACACCTCTAGACCTCTCCGTGTCCAATTAAGCTCACACTTCTGATGACATCGTCACATTAGCCAAGGCTATGCTCACCTCTATCTGGGTCAAGCATAACATGATCGGGGAGCTGGAGTGGGAGTCATAGCCAGGAGGGAATGCCCACTAAAGGGACAGAGGAGGTGCAGAAGATGGAAGGCACAAGTGTGGTGATGTCCCTGATGCTTGTACAGCTCTTGATGCAGATGTGCGAAAACAGGCTGTCTAATTTGACCCGTTCAGCTCATGGGTGACCTATCATGGTGGACAAGCAGTTAGAATGGACACAGGCAGCAGGATAAAAGGGGCTATGCACAGTTAGTCTAGCCTCTGAAATGCTCATGTCAGACAGGTCAAATATCAATCTGAGAGATAACATTTTGTTGTTCTACTCAGATGTTCTAGTATTGGACACTTCCAATGGCACCTGGTTCTGGTCAACCTCAACCTCAACATGCATCCATTCTACTTTGCCATGTCATTTCATATTCGACTTATTATATAACTTGGTGGCTTGGCTATCCGTCATTTTCATGGTAATTTATCACTCTCCTAGATATATTTCATTTCATTTTATAGAGCACAATGAACACATTGCAGTGTCAGTGCGTAATCTCACCCAGATGAATTGATAATGTATGTAATTCATCAAAGGTGTAGCTCTTTTAAAAGCCACAAATCTCACGACAATCAGCTGACTTTTAATGCCACCTGATCATACCAGGAGTAATGTCCAGGACAACTTGAAGCTTAGACAGTGAGCAACAAAAGGATGGGGAGATTACTGGCAACTGGCAACTACTAAATATGAATCATTATCTATTTGGCACCCACAGAATAAGTACTCTGTGAAACTGATGAAATGGAAGTTGGTGGGGCACAGGATACATGTGAGTTCATGTACCTTGACATAACCCCTGGATACTGTTCTTTTCACCACTACTAGTTTGCTTACTGTGCTGAAATAGGTTCTTTCCACAGAATCCATACCTCTGTTACATCCCCACTAAATCATAGATTGTATCTTGCACCCTACTGATATCCCTCACAGCCATGAACACATTGGAAGGCTGCCAACCAGGAAAATGCATAAATATCTATTTCTTCCTCCTACAAGAATTACTCACCCCTTCAATTCCACCTCCCATAAGCAAGTCTTGTTCTGGTCTTTGAATTCCTGTCTGATCTTACAAAGGCCTACATCATACCCAAGCCCCAGTTCATAGACATGGATCCCTATGATGAGGTCAGTGTCATTCCCCCCCCCTTGGATCACACTCAATAGGTTGTGTTACGATTCACCCCTTTTCCCCTTTTCTTTCCATGGACACTGTTTCCTTTCTCCTACAATAACTCACTTCCTATTCATTAGCCGATATTACTCATCACTCACTAGTCATCGTTTTCTCCCATCCACTAGCATTTTTCCCTCTTCACTTAGTCATACTTCTTTGACGTTGTTCTACAATGTTCCTTTCCTATCTCAACAATAGTTCCTTTTCCACACTTGGTCCATGCGCCTTCCTCTTCCCCTTAAATACCAGCCACACACACATGTATACTCTAAGCTATTTCTCCTTGACAATACATCAAGTAGATCGCTTACTTTGAGTCCATCTTGTCATTCACCTAGCTGCCCTCCTTGACACCCTCCTTCCACCCTAAACCAATGTTCTCTCCTTTGACTCTAGTCAGGCCTACACCTCTAGATATCTCCATGTCCAGTCAAGCCCATGCTTCTGACGACATCATCTTGCTAGTCAAGGCTATGCTCGCCCCTATCTGGGTCAAGCGTAACAGGTTGCAGGTGGTATATATGCCCTTGGACTATGCAGTTGATACAGTTGGCAGGAATGCTCTGAGCTCTAGGTATGGCAGTCAACACCTATATTTCTCTGCATTTCTAACAAGGATACCAGCAACAACCTGCATCAATGCAGTTGGGATGTGGCCAGGATACAATATGGCCATTTGTTCACTTTCAACGATCTGATTGTGCATTTGGGGAATGAGCATGACATAAGGGGGCCTGCATGGTAAAGGCTTGTCTGCAACTGGTGGGCCCAAAGTCGTGGACCCTGCAATAAAAAGTGTCAAAGGAATTCATTCCACTGCCATACAGTATCTCTGCCCATTTCAAATGTAGGGTTTCATGCCCAACATGTGGCAAGACTTTCTCTAGGAAGAATACCTTGAGCTTACACATGAAGGAAAGGCACTGGTAGAATAAGTTCTTTGGTGTTTAACTGTAACATACTGTCACCTGCATTAAGTTGTAGATATCCAGTAGCATCCTTGTCCTTGTACATATCTCGTAGTCACTTCAACAGTGCTCAATCCAGTTCCTGCTCACTATTAGATAAACGAAGTGCGAGTGACAGTTATGAAAGGATAGCAATGCTGAGGTGATCACTGATATGGGTGTGAACTACTAAATATGCATGTGGACAAAATATACTGCAAAGTCTGAAACGTACAGTGATGCACCCAGGCCATGGACCCAGCACAAGTACAAATAGAAATGGAGCACAATGGTCACTGCATGATGTACAACAATGAGTACACATCACAAAAGAACAAAGGGGATGAGAACAACATGTAGTAGCCAACAGAGGAAACACCAAGGCACATGTTGGAGGTATTGCAAGCAGGGCTGATCGAACCAATGCACACAAAGGCTGGCTTCCATCACAGGAAGTAATAGATTATGCTTATCAAAACTATATTGCTGCCAATCGGAAAACAGGTGGAAGACACCTGACACCAAGAAGCCATCTATCATTCAAATTTCACAAGGGCCATCAGTGAGTGCCAAGCCCACCAGAAATGTGGGCGAGTGAGGAGGCACTGACTTTTATTCCCTTCTTAGCAATAAAGGATATGCTTCAGGAAATGATGGACCACGAACAAGAAGCAGGTTGACAACAATGGAGAAAGTGTCATGTGCAAATTCTGACAATGTCGTTCTATGGACATGAATTCCAAAAAAACATCCACTTTGGTTGCTTCTATCTGGGACTGACCAATTTGGCAGTGTGCAGGGCGAGGCTGGAATGATCTAAACAAAGAAAACTTGATGTGTAAAACAAAGATGAGAACCACAACTGAGAGCTTGAAACTGATCATTGCCAAGTTTGCCACAGTTGAGATAGCAATACACTTACATGACATGATGTCCACAAATGCAGTGTTAGAGTATGACCAAGATCAATAGCAAGAGAGAAGGAACCTGAATGCAAATGTCAATAAAGGGGATAGCCAAATGTATTGATCTATGTTAGTCTTTGTGGCTTCCATCACTAAGTTGTTGAATTAAGTGGAAATGGCATAGTTCACAATTCTTTGAAAACAACACCCAACAAAATCCTGTTATAAGCATTGTCTGTATAAAGATTACTTTATCTGTATGCACCACCACATGAAAGCCACTGTCATACGAGGCCAGGCACATAGGAAAGTATGCTGAGCGTGAGGATCACCTTGATGACAAGTTAAAATTTCTTTGGGAGCATTGAGGCAAAGTTGTTTTGTTTTACCCCAGTCAAGTTTTGGGCTGCCCTGTAAAATCACCAACTGGGTGGAATGAGGTGAAGATGTACATACCCAATGGTCTGATTCTAGATGAGTGAGCATCACGCATGAGTTGGTGAGTTGGATTCCCTCCAGCAACGCTCACAGATGGCTTGGATGATTGGTTCTTGGAAGGTAATCATTTCATGATGTGATAGCGTTCGAGGAGGTTTTTGATGCGGCGCGTCCTGCGGTGGCGTACTGTCGACCTGTTGGCAATAGAGCCACGCTGGATTTATCGACTGAGTGGATGAGAGTGGTAAAGGTGGGAGTCCGAACCTGCAAATTAGTGTTTTGGTGGGATTTGGTCGTCCCAACATCCAACGTTGAACCGTGCGGTCACTGTCCCGCCACGTCCCAGGTAAACCATCACATTCATTGGCGCCAGGCACAATGTGGCTGGTCGCTAGGACACGACCGCGTCAACGATGGTCCGACTGCGTGTCTCAAGCCCATTCACCGACGTCGAGGGCCAGGATGTCCTTACCCCCCTTCGATCGCAACGTCCGTAGCAAGTACACGGGCCCGCTCAACCCGACCTGGTCGTGGTGCCAGAAGATCGACAACACGCCCGACGGTCAAGAATGGATGGAGGGGGAGAAAAAAGGATGGAAGACCATCCTCACCGCAGACGAAGACCCCACGTAAGCATGTCCATCTCTGCGCGTCGAATCAAGCATCGTAATGGCGAGTACCTCGACCGTGTTTGATAGCAAGCTGTACGCACTCATGATCAGCGGTGTCGTTCCTAGGCCTATCGCCTTGGTATCTACCGTCTCGGAAGACGGCATCGGAAACTTGGCGTTGTTCAGGTGCGATAACCAACTTTCCCCTGACACGTTGCTCATCGTCGTTGTGGTTGCTTGTCCTGAGCAGCTGGTTCGGGATGGTGAGTCAGAGGTGCCTCCTTTCCAAACGAAATAACTCGATCGCGATCTAAAAGGTAACCAACTGGCCTCCGGTCATCGCCTTTTCCTGCCTCAACGCAGCCCCAGGTCGACTCAAAGACACGACGTCCAACATCAAGAACAGCACCGGCGGGTTCGTGGTTAACATCATCAGCGAGCCATTTGTCGAGCTTGCCAACGCCACTTCGATCGATGCACCGTCCGACGTGGACGAGTGGTCGTTGAGTGGTCTCACCAAACTCCCTAGCGTACGTTTCGCCCACCTTTTTCATCTGTTCCTGTGATCAAGATTACCCTGCAAATAGACTCTCGTGAAAGCGCCGCGGGTCAAGGAGAGCGCGTTCAGCATGGAATGCCAGCTGTACCAAACCATGCCGATCATCGAGCCCACCTCGGGGGTGTGCACGACCACGTTGATTCTTGCATACGTCAAGTACATTCACGTGCGCAAGGACATGTTGAACGAGCGGGGAACGGTCGATATCACCAAGTTTAGACCGATCTCGCGGTTAGGTGATAACTTGTACGCGAGGGTCGGAGATGCATTCAAGTTGTCGAGGCCGTCTTGGGCTGCGGACGGGGGTGATATCCGAGAAGCGCTCGAGAAGGCTTCCGCAGAGTAGATTGTGCACTTGTCTAGAACAAGGGAGCCGTTATTCACCATCAGACGTTGACCCCAAATGCTGGCGTGGAAACTAAATTTGCAAATCCTGCAGGCTATATGCACTTGAAACTTGCTCCTGCACCCTTCCCAAACCATCATCTTTGGAGCGTCGGAAATTGCTTCTGCATCTTCTTCTGACGAGTAATCGTCTACCCTTGCTTCCGTCGGCCGTCTATCGTCTCTTTATCGATGTTTCAAAGACAGTCATGCGCCATTAACATGTTTGCAAGTGACTTTATCAGTGCATTGTATGATCCGGACAAAGAGTCCTTCGCGCTCCCAGAGTGGTGATACAACCTTTAGGCAAGTCTGCAGGGCCTCAAGAGCCGCCGCTTGGCTGCAGTGTATGTTCGGCGTGTATTCGGAAAAAAAAATACACACTACGCTATCCGGACCCGGAGCGTCTTTCAGTAGATTGGGGAATTGCAGTTTGCCGTTCGTCAGATGCCTCTACCTGCGCTCGCTGTGGAACGAGTCGCCCGTCGCTGTCAGTCGCGTGGAAGTAGCTATGACAAAAGAAGGAACTTACCCACAGATCGCTGTAGCTTCACTGCCACTTTCGAGCCGTTCGATGGTCCTTGAAACGGCAGACACCCAGATCGACTGATGCAATGCCATCACACGTCGGCTTTTACTGCGCGAAATTCGGTGGTCGTCCAGTCCAACATTTCTACTTCAAGGTGACGTGAAGTAGAAATGTTCCATGGTGTCTTTCCCTCGTTTTGCGGGGTAAAAACTGGTCAATCACATCCTCCCGTGACCCTGAGTGACAGCTTAGAAGGATTCTTCGGAAGGGATCTGATGGTTCGTCAGCAACAGAACATCCCTCCATTCTTCGTAGGGATTAATGCAGTGAGACAGACACACATTCCAATAAACCCAAGCACCCGGTCACACTCATTTCGTTGTCTGCGCTGATGTTAGGTCAACCAGGAAAGTTGGGGCCAAGATCAGAAAGGCACAAGGTTCACAGGCACTCAGAGAAACAAGTACAAACCTGCCCGGAGAGAACGTATCTATAAAAAAAAATCGATATGCATCCTGGTTAGGAAATGAGCGGTACTGCTCGAGCAGTACCAAAAAGAAGACTTTTTCGTGGAGAATCGAGCGAGTATCGAACTTGCCGAGTGTTGAACCTGAATTAGGTGGTGTCGAACAAAGGGGACACTCTCGAACCAAAAGACCAGGAAAGACAAACGAGGCCACCCGAGCTCATGGCGACCGAACCGACCGGCAATTTCCTCCACGACTGCGATGAAAGAAAAGAAAGGAATATTGTCGGTGTGAATAATACGTACCCCTTATTCTCAATCCTTGGATGTCGCCGTGCAAGGGCGTCGTGGCACAGAGGCCGCACACGTACATGGACGATGTACCTGCATGGTGACCGTGGCACGAGGCAAATGTGCGGAGCGCTTTCCGGGCCCGAACGTAAGCCTGCACCTGAGCGAAAGCTGTGACCATGGCAGCAGGTGCGAGCCTACGCGCGAGGCCCCAGGGCTGAGTGAGCTGCGAGGCGCTGGCATTGGGAACGCCAGTCAGGGTCATGGTAGGAGCAAAAACAACAAGGGCGTGGTCGAGCGAACGAGGTGCGCTACTCCGCCCAACTCCGCTCGTACATTGCTAAGCCACAGTTCGACACCCTGACTTACCGTATAGGTTCAGGAGGAATTCCAGGATTCCGAGTCTGTAACTTTCGCCGCTGGTACCCACCTTGAGATGCAAAGTTTCAAGTATATGATCACCTACAACGGATAGCGTGAAGATGATTGGGAGCGCAACATGCCCAACTCTCGGTGAGAGCATGACATTCTTTAGCACACGACCACTTATGGTTCGTCCCCTGATGGCAACTTAGTACTTTCCGAGTCGTATTGATCTCGGGTTCTCGGGATGTTTCAAGATTGCGCGACCACGCCTCGCCTATCTTGCCTGTCGCATACAGTCGCTGATCGATCTTTTTGGAATCTCATGTTTGCAATTCGAACGTCGACAAGGTCAGCTCGCTCTCATTCGCACGAGTCATCTCTATCGACTTCAACACGTTCATGATCACGTTTTGGTAAGCAAGCCTGGGAGGTAGCCGACGAGATGCGCACGTTTGAGAACCTGCTCACGACGTTTGAATCATGGTCGGCCTTTCTGGAGTCCTGGAGAACATAGGTCGTGTTCCGTGCTGTCGGCATTCTATTCCACCCGATTGGTTTCAATTACAGGTGAGAATCTATGTACTGCAAGGTGTGCCATTTGATACAGTTACGCGACAAGTTCTCGGATGGCATTCCTCATACATATAAAACGAGTGTGCCCGTGGTCATTGGTGAGTTTCCAGGAAGACTGTCAAGGCGGTCAACTCGGCACTACGGCGGAATGCGATGGTAGACAATATGAAGCGAGGAGCTAATGTCTAGGACGTGAGATGACGTTGGATGAGTTGAATGATCAGGCATGCATTCAGGAGGACGGAAGCCATGCATTAAAGTAGGACAAAAAAAGTCATCTTTTAGATCGAACTTGTTCATCAATCCGGAGGCTAAGCTGACTGTGCATCACCCCCTTTGCTCCGTGTCCGCTCTAACCGTTTGTCCACCACAACAGGACGCCCATGAGCCGAACGAGTCAAATCAGACAGCCTGTTCTCCCGCGTCCGCGTCAACAGCCGCACGAGCGTCGGTGGCGTCGCCACATTCGTGCCTTCCGTCCTCCAGCCCTTCACCGGGTGTTCCCACACGACTATGACCTCTACTCCGGCTCCCTGATTGCGTCCGTTTCAAGCACCCTCTCGACGCATACGGGAACCCCGCACGCATGCGAGCCCTGAAACGCACTGTGCGCAGTATCGCTCGCATCGCCGTCTTCTCGATAGCGCTCCCACGCAGAGTAGAGCGAGATGATCTCTTGCGCGATCGTTGCGACGAGGGACATGGACACGTTCAGCCCTGCAAAGAATCCAATCACGTCTTGCGGTTTCTTCGATTCCATGCACGAGGTGGGCGCTTGGCGGGAGGATCGTCGAAGTAGATTGGGGTGGGCATCATTGACGACATTCGAAAACGACGATTTTTGTAGGACAAGGTCCCTCGTAGGGGCGTGTGGCACGAGGGTGAGAAAGAGAGCCGTGATAGCGAGGAGATGGGGGGGCTATAACAGACATAGATCCAGTCGTTGACGATCGACCAGGGCGTCGTTCTGAGCATTCTATCGCAAAAAGGGGGGGCATGAGAATGTACACACCATGCGAGCTGGAGCGCACCATCACTCAACTCGAGTTGTCCCTCCTCCCATCGACCTCTATGCCCACCTCCCCCGCCTTGGTCAACGAGTCATTTGCGCTTTCCTTCTTACACAGCGCACTGAGCGTCCGGTAAGGATGAAAGACGGTCAAGTCGCATTCCAGATCTGCGACGAGATAAAACCCCATTTCTGCCAGCTCTGAATTATTAGACAGAAACGACTTGACCCCAAGAGGTTGTTCTGATGATCCAAACGGTCCACGAGATGTTTCGACTGACACGGTAAAAAATAAAGAACGCACGATTGAAAAACAGACGGGCCTCCGCGATGACGTTCTTGATGTGTACCGGAGACTCTCCAGCTTTCCCAGCAACACAACAGCAGCAGCGATGACGACG
>JBBPTZ010000951.1:0-13356 GCA_038094315.1 Phylloporus cf. tubipes
AGTTTAGCCTTACAGTCACCAAGCTCGGGATAACTTACCAGATTGGAAGCACGCGTCCCCATGCGTAGCTGGACGCAAGTTGGAGAGCACGATTTAAGCAAAGGCTCCACCTTAATCTATAAGATTGGTCCCGGTCATAGTCAGTACTATACCCGTTTGGCGACAAATAAACAAATAAACACTTCTGTATGGAATGTTAGTTTATGTGGATATACATACCTGTACTGAAAGCTGCACTGCCAACTTCTTGCGAGTCGGGTGAACACAGCCGAAGCCAAGGAGTAACCGTGTGGGCGCCGCTCCTCGGACTCATTAGTGACACTGCTTCTGAAAGCCCCACAAACAGATTCGGGTGTACTGTACTAGTCCACTCTGCAGGTGCAGTGCCAATTCTTGTTCAAACGTGATCAACGTCGTTTTTTACGCCGTTCTCATTCAACACGTTGGGTATTACCACTCGGCCAAGCCGAGAAACTTGTGCTCGCATGCTTGTTGCCATCGGATCGACAAGATGGAGCCGGCATCCGGGTTCAACTCTAGCGCCGTGAGTAACCGGGTTCGGCGGAGGAGCAAGAAACCTAGGGCCACGCTTACCCGTGGCGAATGGATCGTGGACCCTGGGTTTTGTACATCCGAACAATGTTTCTGCTCACCGAAGCTACTCTGTTCTTCCTTGATCTCGCGCTCAAGTCCAGGGTTCGCGACAAAGAAACCAGGCTGAGCAGTGTGGTTCAGACGTGGGTCGATGGAGTGGCCGCAGCTACTACCAGCGACTCAGCGGGCCATGCTCATGCTACTATGGGAACGAGTTCAACTTTGTACGCCTGTCCTCTGATCCATTTATCTAGTACTGTCGGCCAAACGCTACCCATCGTCAGTAGCCGCAACGTTCCCAGCGGAACCACGCCAAAGGCCGCAATCGATCCTTTTCAAACCTTTGCCCTGAGTTGCACCGGTGAAACTACTGCGTGCTATCATGCAGAGGCATCGGTGGGTACATCATGAACTATTCAACCACATGTAGCGTGACACTCTGTGGTAGCAGGTACTAGCCCCTAGTGCCCTGAAGCGCAAGATCGACGACACTGACATGCTCTCCGATGTTCAACTAGACGGGAGCGGAGACCACGATATGGACATTACACAAGATTCCAGTAAAGTTGCAAATGTGGCGAGCTCCGCGAAACGGAGTCGCACTCACACTCGATCTATGGTGGGTCTCGGTGTGAAATGTATTATTTTTCTCTCACTTTGTGTTCTACTAGATATCCACCGGTGCCATAATCGACTCCCCAATGTTTCTCTCCCAGCAAGGTTCAGTCCCTTCACTCTTTGCATCGCCCAAGAGGAGAACTTCCGCTGCTTACAGACCAACACGGCCGGAGTTACAGAGAAGACGGGTCGACAACGAAGGCTGTATGATCGCGGCCATTACCATGTGTTCTGTGCCCGTGATCAAGCACCTGCCGGTTCCTTTGGACCAACGCTGGTCCCATTCCTTCATCTCCACGGCAATTCTCTGGTACAGCGTGCAAGATAACATTTGGAACGTCCCGGAAGTGGAACTTGCATCCGCACTCCAATGTATCTTCAACGTCATATACCCCGGAAGATCTTATAAGATCACCCCTGCATGTTCCGTTTTTGCGATCGTAGGTGGTGTCATGTCGTCCACCCTTCTCCGCTGACCAAAAAAGGCCTTGCGACGCATTAATGAGTGGCGGAGTAGTTTTGGCTCGTCTGCACTGGCAATGATATTGCACTTTTTTTCCACGCTGGAGGACAATGATATCCATCATTCTGCCGAGTTCCTTGCGACCAACTATCGATTTCTGTGCGAGGACCCAGATGCGTCGGAACCCACAAAGATGTTTCGCTCCGCATTTCTTACGGTGCTCATCGCGACCACGCATCTGGGTGATATCTCCGCATACGTGAACGTACCTGGATGGGACACACGGGCCATGGCTACTGGCAAAGGTGGCGAGGGCGTGGTTGCGATTGCTTCGGCGGCGGTGCGTTGATTTCCCTGCCTCCCCCTCGTTCGTGATGGCAAGACTTTTGATAGGTGGAGCGCGCGATCAAGTTCTTTTACGACGGTACCCTCGACGTCGATCGTGTTCTTGCGGAAATGGCGGTCCGCCAGAATACCTCTACGAACATGAAGGCAGTGCTCGAGGCGCTCGCTGCTCACGACGCTCTTGCGTTTTCATCTGCCAATTGGAGTAGCCAGACAGCGACGTACCGGGAAGCCGTTCGGGAACGTGGGCCGGACTTTGTTCAAGCTATATTTGCTGCTTCGAGGCAGCGCAGGGCCACCACAATGATCGACTCTGATGAGGGGGAGGTGTGTGCTAGCGCTGCAGTGCCTGACCCGCGTGCGTTTCTCTGACTCTGCGAGTCTGAGGCAGCGTGGCGTCTTTCTCGAACGGGTCGATAGTTGACAGCTCTGGTTCATGGGATCCTGTGCCGCTTTGTTTTCCTTGACTGTTTTCGCGGGTACCTTCGTTCTTTATACAATACAGAATATTTTTATCTCAGGAAGAATGTTTTGCATAGAATTCTTCCGGAGACAGTGAGTCGCATATGCACATTTCGACCCCTTCGTCCAAACGGACAAAGAGACGACATGAATTCATTTCCGCTAACCAAATATCCTGGAGGACATGATCGTACTACCGCACCATAACCTCACCTGTTTCACTGACCTAGGCATCGCAGCGCACATCCACAGGCTTATCCATTCCCCCAACGACCAACCCCTGTACCCACACCCGCCTCACGTTCCGATTGTCCCCCCCAAACAAAAACCTTTCCACCCATCTCCTCATGTTCTTTTCCTCGGGCTCCATCTCTGTCTCATCCACTCCCTGCCCCCACACCGCGGGGTTTCCCGAGCGGTTGTCAAGCGAGACGTACAGTGCGTCAAACGCCTTGCCTGGTGCGAACGACCCAATGCGCGAGGCGAGGTTGCAAACGTTGGCACCGCCAAGGGTCGCGAGGTACAAGAGGGTTGGGGTTTGGAGTTTCTTGTTGGTGAAATGGTGGCGGTGGTGCGGATGGGGGTGTTCATGTTCGTGATCTTTGTGGTGCCCGCAGGATGGTTTACGATGGGATGCTGTCTCTTTCTTTTTTTCTTTCTCCGGCTCGGAGCCCGAGTCCGAGTCGGAAGAAGAGTCTGAGGTGTCACGCAAGTCTTTGCCGTGTTTGCCGTGTTTAGGGTGCTTCCCATGCTTGCGATGCTCGCGCTTGTGCGCATGTTGTTGTCGACAACGGTCTTCGTCCAACTCCGCCAGGACGGCAACCATCTTGGATGCGGTACTCGCCATCTGAATCGCATACAGCATCGAGGGGTTGTTACCACCGCTTACGTCTGTGCCGATACCAACCTGGGAAAATGTGCAGCGCGGAGACCATAAGTAATGGAGGACGCACCTTGACCCCGTGATCCAACAACATCCCGACTCTGGCCATCCCACTACCCAAATAAAAGTTGCTTGCTGGACAATGTGCCACCGCTGCCCCGCGCTTCGCTATTAGCTTCATCTCCTTCCTTGTCAACCACACTCCATGTCCGAGGATTGTATTATTACGCAATAGGCCGAAGCGGTCGTAGATCTCCGCGTACGTCTTGGTCCCGAACCGTTTCACCGAATCCTCAACCTCGCGCCTGTTTTCGGATATGTGTGTCTGGATGGACATATCGAGATGCGCGGCAGCGTATTTCTTGAGTTCGTCGAGGAGTTCGTTGCTGCAAGAAAGAGCGAAACGAGGGGTGATGATGGGATGGACGAGCGGTTCGCCGGCGAGGGAGTGGGGGAGGGCTTGGATGTATTCGATGAGCTTGATGGTGTCTCTCATAGATTCTTCAGGTGAGTTTTCGATGTAGTATTTAGGGCAGCCAAAGTCCATGTTGCATTTCTGTCAGGGGTCAGCGATCGCGGAATACAGACGTGATGACTGCATACACCAACGAAGGCACGCTGGCCTGGGATGGCGTCCGTTCAGTACGAAGAATGGCGTGCACAGGGTATTCGTACCTTTGTCTTGAACGGTATCCGCTAGGATCTTGGTTGCCTCGAGGTGTAAACTCCCATAGTAGCAGCTCGTGGTTGTCTATGGCCAACCATGAACGCTTAGTGGCACTGGCAGTGTGTGAATGAAAACGTACCCCAGATGCGATCGAGCGATCAACGACGTCGTTGTACGCAGATCTGGCATACTTGGTTGATTCAAACTTGGCTTCCGTGGGGAAGACTGTGTTGACAAGCCACTGGAGCAGCTCGTCATCCCCGCCGCTGAAGATACGTCAGCGCGTTCGAGGTACGGTTCAGAGTGAGCAGAGCATACGCACACTCCCAGGATGGGGAACTGGCAAGCGTGCTGCGTGGAATGAATGGCTTCAGTATGCGCCATAGGGATTGATCGCGAGACACGTACGACGTGGGTATCGATCAAGCCAGGCATGATGAATTCGCCAGGCATGGTGCTGAAATCGACGAGATGGAACTCGCCTTCCTGCAGTCCATGCAGGTCGATGGTTTTATGGATGGTGTTTGCATCGACGTCGTCCTCGACCCAGATGATGTTGCCATCAGATCCGACGGCGATCAAGCATCGGGGGAGGGCATCATAGTGCTCCAATGATTTGGGATTGACGACGGGTCCGTAGTAGAGATTGATCATGAATGAGACAGGTGAGAACCGTTGGTGATTTGAAGCGAGGGCTGAAAACGGGTGTTTATAAGTCGGGCCTACTTCGGTTCGTCCCCGCCTCGTGTCGAGAATCCTCAACCATGCCAGACTGTTATGGACACGATGAATGGAAGCACGGGACAAGGTTTCAGAGAAGGTCCGTACCGGTCCAAATCCAGTTCGCAATTGAATTACTTTACGCCCATGCCAGTCGCACTTCCCGGCATTACACTGTTGCTGTTTCATGGAACTCGCCCCAACTCGGAACCGACAAAGATTGTTGGCGTAAACCTTGTTTGCATAGCTGAATTCATAGAGAAATATTACATAATACACATGCTGCAACGATCGCTTTCAATGTAGTCCGTCTGTCGACAAACCATCAGAGATATCGGTCGTAGGGATGGACCTTTCTAATACACATGGGTTGCGGCCGGATCCATGCAGTTGATTCAGGCTCGGGAAGGATCCTCTTCTCGTCGGGGCTTTTCGTGAACGTGGTATGCAAGTCGGAATCGGCAAGACTCTCTGGCAGACGTGGCCGATACGGAGGAGGAAAACCATCCGGCCATGTAGGTAGGTAACACATCTCCTGTCGACCGTTTGAGTCAAGGTATCAAAGAAAAATACACGGTTCATACATCGGGAGTGCAACCAGGGCTGCACTTGACCCACACGTTCCAGTCCAGCCACCCCATCAGCAGGCCCAGCTCTTTCGCCCAGACATTTAAAAGGTGATTTATCTCCGCGATGTCGAGAGATCCCTTTGTGTTCAACAGTCTGTCGATCCCCGCGTAAACGCCAGCGGCCCACATCTTCGTCACCACACGGCAAATCTCTCGGGTAGTCCCCCGTATCGCTCGAAGAAGCAACTTCTCTGAACTCGTCATGGAACCTAATTCAGAATCCATGGAACATGTGTGCGCCGTAGCACAGAGCTTGTATGTGGGAATCGTCCAATCTAGATCACCCTTGTCCGAGGGTCTAGTAGATAATAGCAGGTACGGTGCCAGCATGATTCTCAGCTGAGATTGTGTCTTGTTGGCGAGATTAATAATCTCATCTGGCTCTGATGCCGACGAGTTTAGGAGATGGCGCATCAGCTCGAGACGTCCAGCGTATCGGTCAACAATGACCTGCGTGAGTGTTCTCCAGTCGATGCCACTCGACGGATTCTTGGGTCTGGCCAAAATTGCCTCTAGCTTCGACTTTACTTCCAATAAATCCGCGCTAGAAATATTTTGGACACGATGGTCCCATCTTTCCTGACCGACTCGGATATCAACCAACGACGGGACGAGTTGAGTGTCATAAAAGGAGACCAATCCAGCCAGGTCCAAGTGGATGCGAGTCTCTCCAGGGAAACGATTGTGCCAAGTACCGGCGTGCATAGTCTCAAACGAGATGTATCCCACTGTTCGGACCTGAGTGGTTCGCAAACACAAGATGGCAGACAAACACTCACTCATCATCGGTTGCAAAGCCTCTCGACTCACTAGATTGGAAAAAGAAACCACGCTCACGCCCGAGGTAAAGTCACAGAGCATGACCTCACTGATCAAAGTGTAAGAAGACCAAATCTGATCCAGTGGCAAAGCAATTGCTCACAAATCTGCTTCCATTCTGCAGTGTGATCAACACAGGCCAGAGAAAATATTGCAGTGGGGATCTACCTCACAAAGCCATCCACTGCAAACTTGTTTCCCCACTCACAAAGGACCTGGATCCTCCGGAGTTCATTTCCCGAACTCGGAGTGGGATCACGGAGTCT
Source organism: Phylloporus cf. tubipes (assembly GCA_038094315.1). Taxonomy (NCBI): domain Eukaryota; kingdom Fungi; phylum Basidiomycota; class Agaricomycetes; order Boletales; family Boletaceae; genus Phylloporus; species Phylloporus cf. tubipes. The sequence continues at coordinate 6,467 of JBBPTZ010000951.1, forward strand.
ACCCCATGCGATAAGATCTTGTGTATCCATCGAGCCGAACGGAAGCTTTGCGGCACTACTTCCATCGAAATAGACAATTTTGAGTGGTCGTGTGGTCACCAGGGTGAGATGCCAGCAGCCTTCATCGGGCCTACCCCGACAAAAGAAGTATGAATGTTCGGGGTCTGTGCCGACCCATTCTGGACCAGGTGGTAATTGATGTTTCCGCGTCCCGTGATAGAGAAGAGTTCCCTTTGGAATGGTTCCCGGGACGATGTTATGACCTGATGGAGGCTCGGTTTGGATGGAAATCCAGCAGACAGGGACACATACCATTTCTCATACGGGTGTTGGGCCATTGTTGGAGAAGCGAGTAGACTGTCTCGAACACGAGATGATCGGTTGCATTAGGATTCGGAGGCTGGAGGACGTTCCATTGTTGATGGCGCTCGAGGTTGAAAGGCAACTGAGCAGCAAGAGCAGGGACGAGGACCAGGCTAAGAACAAGCGTCCACATGAGTCTATTTGCTCGTGTTGACAAGACGACTGTCCTTCTCTCTTTTCCTACTCATACATTCAGATTTTGGTGCGTACCATCTCAACGCTTGGAGTGACTGGCTGACGCCATGCACAGATGCGAGTGTGAGCGAGGATGGTCGGATTTACTCGGAGTGATAACTACGATGGACGAGGCTCGCATGCTCTACCCGGCCTTCGTTTTAATGCTCCGAAACATGGACAGTCTCTCGAAAACCAAACAGCGCTGGTTTCTGTAGTTGCCACGGAATCCGCGTTCACTGTAGAGTCGATACACAATATGACCCATGTTCAATACACAGCCACCCTCGAGGTCGTCCCTTTTTTTTGCGCGCTCGTCATGCCTTTGCCCGCCAACGGCGCCTTTTCGCTCGGCCTCGCTCACGACCAGCAACGCCGCTCGCTGTCCTTGAACATGCCCAAAAAGCGTCTCCGCAGACCCAGCCACGCGCGGACTAGCTCGGTTCCAAACGGACCACCCTCCGAACCGGCGATCGACTGGGAGGTCCCCCGCAAGGTGCTGCATTCCTCAATCGGTGCGTGCGTGTGCATGTCCCCCTCCTGTCTGACGGTCGTCCACAGGCTTCTTTGCCGTGTACTTGTACACTTCAAATGGGGACCCTCAGCGCGTCATCGTCGCGCTCAGTTCAGCTCTCGCCGTCCTGATACCCGTAGACGTCCTCCGACTGCGTTACCGCTCGTTGGAATACGCCTTTGAAAAGTACTTCGGCATATTTATGCGCGACGGCGAAAAAGTGCGTGTCCTTCGATGACCCTGTCTGGCGCACGCGACCGACAGCCTGCCAGAAAACCTGGAACAGTGCCATATGGTACATCGCTGGCGTCGACGCCGTCCTCATGGCGCTCCCCCTCGACATCGCCGTCGTCTCAGTACTCATGTACGTCCGCCTTTCATTCTCACAATGTCCTTCACGCCCCCTTTCTGCACAGCCTCTCCTGGGCCGACACAGCTGCCTCCACCTTTGGTCGTCTCTACGGCAGCCGTACGCCGCGACTTCCCAAGCGTCTTTTTGGCCTCTTACCTCTCGCTCCGCGCAAGAGTCTCGCAGGCTTTGTCGCCGCAACGCTCACCGGCGCAACCATTGCTACCGGATTCTGGGCAATGCTCGCCCCGGCGAGGCAGTACCCGCTGATATGGACGTGGCACAACGGCGTCTCGCATAGCTTTATTGGTGCACATAGCGGTCAGACGTTTTCAGGATGGGTAGGCTTGCTCACGATCGGTGTCGTCGCTGGCCTCGTGACGGGCATCGCAGAAGCGCTCGGTACGTGCACCGTGATGCATATATGCACATCGACTGATTGACGACGGGATTAGATCTCGGTGGGGTGGACGACAATCTGAGTTTGCCAATCATCACTGGCGGGTGTTTGTGGAGCCTGTTCAAGGTGCTCGGGTGGCTCGGCGGGTTGCTGGCTTAACCCTTGGCCAACTCTGGCGTCTGTTGTCGTTTTCTCCTGCTTTTCTCTTGGCTACCCTTCCACGTCGAACTCATTCGTTCGCACCCCTACTCCCGAAACATGACGACATAATCAGTAATCGCACGGGACACGATTTAGCCCGGGGCAAGGTCCTTTGCTATTCCCGTGCCCGTCCCCTACTTGCATACGATACGATCACGTTGTCCGTGTTTCCCTCTTCCTATCATTCCGTTGTCGCCTTTCCTCTCCTCATTTACATCACCACCTTTACTTACCATGGATCACATGCACAACTTGCACGATGGAACACATTTTGCACTGCATCATATATCGACGTGGGGCATGTCAGGTGCCTTGTCATGTCGTTGGCAATTTTTCTTTGAATAACTAGCTAGAGGTACATTACATACGAGATGTCTACACTTTTTGTTGATTTTGCTGATCTATCTGATTTTTTTGACTTGTACAAATGTGAATACAGTACTACAGTGTACTACGACAAAGGTCATAAGCACGGCCGTGGCATCTTCGACTAGCCTAAACATCGACACAAACCTGCATGCCAGACACGAAGTTCGTCAACGTAAGCGCACAGTACGACGTTGGCAGTATCCTATAACATGCCATAGACTGCACTGGAGCTCCTCTCCCATGCCATTGATGCGGAAGATAAACACGACTACAGCGAAGCGTATGCCCAATACATGGCTGCTATTGACTATCTCATGGCAGCCCAGCAATGCGAGTTTTTTTTGGCTCGGGTTCACTCACGACCCAGCTGACGCATCTACTTCTCTGTCTCCGTAGCTGAGACGAACGAAAAGTCGAGAGTACTCCTGAAAACAAAAGTGGAAGAATACCTAAACAGAGCAGAGGCGATTAGGCAGCACGTTGGATTCGATGCACACGAGCAATCTAATAAGAGCGTGGCAGCAGAGGTTGGTGGCAGCAATGGCCACACTACAGCACGGTCGGTCGTTCTCGATGTCAGTGCGATAATTCCCAAGATACTGACACCGATCATACAAACATCTGACGCATACAATGAATTTGTCTAGGAAGCATTCAAGTGCGCGAAACAGGCGATTGATGCAGACGTCTCGGAAAACCATGAAGAAGCGTACAAGCAGTACATGAAGTGCATGGACTACTTCATGTTTGCACAACGATGTTTGCACTCTTTATCTCGCTCGTATGTTCGCTCATAGCAAGCCAGCACAGATGAACTCCATGAGCACTCGAGGTCCCTGATCCGATCAGAAGTTGCAGCATACCTTTCGAGAGCGGAGATCATCAAGGCACATTTAGACTCGCTCAAAGAATCGAAGACAACGGACAAATTTCACCTCAGCAGAGGGCCTCCCCGTCCACCCGAGGCAATTTTTCTGCATGTATGTAAGCTTCTGCTTTCCCGGTTGGTGCTCATGTCACTTTCTTGATTATTCTGAATCCCCTTGGCTACCAGACTGCGATTGAAATCACGCAACGGGCCATCAAGCAAGATGCCAAAAAGAACTATCGGTCTGCTTATGAGCTCTATAACGGCGCTTTTGATTACTTCATGCTCGCGCAGAAATGTGTGTTTCTGACGCTCGCCAATTAACGCGACCATGCGTTTTGCGACTTACATGACATTCGTAGATGAGAAGAACGAGGAGTCGAGAACTGCTATTCGCTCGAGTATGGAAGAATACCTTGCGCGTGCCGAAACGCTGAAGAAGCATATATCTTGATATCCGAGCCAATTTACTTTTCATACTCGCACACGCCCGCTCTGAACAGGACAAACATCCTTGTTATTTGATTATTGCACTTTCGTAACTCCTAGATAACTATCGAATGCATCTGGATTCAAGACATTCAGCCACCGTTCATCGTCACCATCACGGGTCCTGCTACGTTACGGTATACTTTCCAGTTACGTTCGTATGGTTTCTGAGGTCGCAGGGTACAACATGCGCGGTGTAGCCCCGACCTGGGACATCACACACGCAACAATCGGAACCAAAGTTGTCATAGCAACATCCCTTGGCTGTCTTGGACTTTCTTGTTACTCGTCGGCTATCGCGGCGCGGCTCGTCTTATTCCTCGTGTTACTAGGCACATTGTTCTTCACCCCGGTCCAGTACTCATGATGTAGCGTAGATACTGACTGACAAGCTGATGCCAGTGGATCGGATTGGTACATAGATGAAGATGAGGCACGATTCAAATATAGAGGACAGTGTTTCTTGGCCGACATCCGTGTTTGGAGCAAGCGCGCACTGCCTTCCTTCGTGCACTGCCTCGGGCACTCTCAGTCATTTTCCCGCCAGGTTAAGTGAAATCATACAATTCAAAAGGTACTTGTGTGGTTTTTGTCAGGCAGGGAAGCGAAATGATCAAGTGCAGCCTAAGCACGCCACCACGTGGTTGCGAACGAGCAACCAGTGCATGTCGGCAGCGCAGCCTACTAACGTAGACCCCACTAATTCTATAAGAGTCGCGCGACCGAACGATGGGTCGCAGAACTCCACGGCTCCACAATGAAATGCACGATCGCTTCCCTCGCTTTCACACTCGCCGTCGCCCATGCATCTCCAACCAAGCGTTCCTATCCTCTTGGTATCGATGTCTCCAATTATCAGCCCAAGATCGATTGGAGCGCCGTTGCCAGTAACGGTATACAGTTCGCATACATCAAGGCGACCGAGGGAACATGTGCAATTACCTCGTTTCTGTCTCACATCCGTGTGCTGAGTTGCACTGCCGTTTTCAGCCTATGTCTCATCCTCCTTTGGTTCTCAGTACACCAGTGCCGAAGCTACTGGTCTCATATACGGCACTTATCATTTTGCACACCCTAACTCGTCCTCGGGTGCTGCTCAGGCGACCTACTTTCTCGAGCATGGGGGTAACTCTGAGTGTGCGACTCGCTATGGTGTTGTGGTCTAATTGTCTGCTAGGTAGCTGGTCTGCTGATGGGAAGAACCTTCCTGGAGCGCTGGACATTGAACGTCTGTCGTTCTTTTGTCCGCTTGATGATAGTTGATCCCCAGATAGATAACCCCGATGGCGACGAATGTTATGGCTTGACCGCCTCCGAGATGACCTCGTGGATCGCGGAATTCTCCAACACCTACCACGATGCTACCACCCGGTAACAAATCCCACCCTCTTGTGCGCATTCGTTCTGACTCTTTTCCCCCCCAAGATATCCAGGTGATTCGTGCGTCGACTAATCTGCTTCACGATTCGCTAATACTGCTCACATAGTCATCTACACCACAACCAACTGGTGGAACAAGTGTACAGGCGACAGTGCAGCCTTTGGACAAACCAACCCGCTGTGGATTGCAGATTGGAGTGCCACTCTGGATCCCATTCCTACCGGATGGGATCATGCTTCCTTTTGGCAATACGCTGACTCGGGTCCGAATCCAGGCAACGCCGATCTCTGGAATGGCGATTATGCCAGTTTGCAAAGGTATGGGTTTTTTTTTCGCAAAGACTTGGTGCGCGTGAATGACTCGTACTCAGCATGGCTACGGGCTCCTAGTTATGAGGATGTAAGCGATTGTGCAGGACATTATATCTCGAGAAACACGGGTGAAAGTAGTTTGCCAGCCTACGAGAGCAAAGTTGAAGCGCGAATAAAAAAGACAAGTGACGTCATTCGATATGAACTTCCGATCCGTGTGGCGGTGTCGGGAGGGGCTTTTCAGAAGTGCTTAAATTCAGCAGATCCCTCCTTTAAATGGCCCCAATACAACATGACCCCGTTTTACCAGGCCTTGCCTCAATATTTCTCCAAGGTCGTCCATCACCACCACACCCAGCATTCCGTTCTGTATCACACGTCGTCGCTCGATACCTGGCCGAGCGAATTAGTTGACAAACCGGACCGATTCGTACAAGAGATCGAGGCATGCGTGGCTCACACGACGACTCCCGGCCACGGCGAATGTCCTCCTGCGGTGGACAAGGCCCACGAACACATGTTCCTCCGCGTGACGCTCGCACCCACCGAGGACCAACACCCCCAAGAAACCATCTTTGTTGAGCGCGTGCTCAAACGGCGGGATCTCGTCGACGCACACGCTGTCATACCCGTTACGGCGGACGACGCGGTGGGACTTGCGTCCCCAGAGTACGGGGATACGTTCCACGACCATGCCTGCGTGATCCTTGGAGAGGGTCCCTCTGCGCTCGTTCATGCCCACCACCCAGACACGAATCGGACCATCAACTTTTCCGGCTGCCCCGATCGTCAGCTTTCTCTCCTCGAATTGGCTACCGTGCTTCGATTCGTCAGCATGCACGGGCTGCGCGCCATGTCGCTCGGATATGACACTGAATGTGAGACGTATTCGAGGTGGTTCTGTAGGGCGAGTATTGCTGCGCTCGCGGCAGTGATGCGTGGGTCATTTCGACACTGGACGCCCCCCAAGGGAGAAACGGAGACGCAAATGGAGATCCTGATATATAAATCGGTGGAAGCATGGATCCAGTCGACGTTCGAGGCAGAGTATCCTATGCAGGAGGTGGCAGATGAAAACCTCGTGAGTATGAATACTAGTCCAACTCACTGCTGCTTATCAACGAGCATGGAACAGACGAGACAAATGAACGCGATGACCGAGGAGGAGAAGGAACAAAAGTTGGTGCAGATCGCCAAGAGAAAAGATGAATTAGAGTTCAAGGCGGGGGTGGAAGCACGCTATCGAGAGTTGATGATGGCCAAGTCGAGGTCGTCAATGTAGAGAGCGTTGACTGTGTAAATACCTTTTGGACGGAATAAACTGCGGCATGTCTCTTGCACCCAAACACCGACGACGGACTGACTACCCCTTCTTCCTCTCCTACCGCACACGCTGGTTCGCTTCGTTCCCTCGTGCATCACCCCTCCCGATCTAACCTTGGTCGCGAAGGTCCGACAACGACCAATACGC
>JBBPTZ010000952.1:0-13355 GCA_038094315.1 Phylloporus cf. tubipes
ACAACCCCGCGAAATGGTCAGTTGGCGGGCGATACCAAACTCCGAGAACAACTTATAGGGGCCACTTGACAATCACCGCTCGCAAGTGGTAACTCATGGCGTACGTCTCGAGGGGTCATGTTAACCGCACCAACTCACTTTTATTATTATTATCAAGATCAGCCAGCAGGGAACGCGCGCAGGTGTTTGGCTACACGCTCACGTCCGACTGGATCGCCGACTTTGGTCGGAAACACGGCGCCGACCCTACGGGGAAGAAGAACCGATTCAGTCTCATCGTCGACAGCGTCGAGCTCGTCCGTAACGAGCTCAAAAAGGACGACGAGTACGCGCTGATTCGGTACAGCGAGAACGCGCCGCTCGGGGTACCCGCCCAAATCTACATCGCGAGGAACTTTGGACGGCCGATGAAGGGGACGACGACGAGAGAGCTCGTTGTTGCCAAGGTGGAAAGGTTGAAACGGTTTTTGGATAGGGTCGACGATCCTCGGTGGATGAATCTATGAGTGTTGGGCCTTGTTCTCGGAGAGGCTTTTTTGCGTTCCCCCAGAGGGGAGGTATATCCTGCCGCTCTGGAAGAGTCTTTGTCCGTCTCGTCCCTCGCTGCATTATGCTACCTGCATCCGACAACGGATAATTGTAGTTATATCTTTACCTTGCTCGACTGTCGAGGTTGGACCCACATACGGTATACACCACACACATCTAACGGACTTCGTCCTGTTCCGGTCGAAGAGTCATTGGGGGTACGTCCAGGCACAAACTAAGAGCAGAAAACAAATACATCATATCATATAAAAGATTAACCTCGAGAAAACGCGTCCGTGTATTGCGTGTATCGTGTGTAATCTCCACAAGTCCCATGTACCGTATCTTGGTACTACAGCTTAGAGCAACTTGCTCGACACGGCCGGCGCGATCCGACTGCGTATCAGCTTGATGACATACAGCGGCAAGGCGCTGATCGCGACGATGACGGCTACTTTCCATGCGAAGCGCGTGGACACGACGAACTCGAGGTCTATTGGGGTGGGGGGAGAAAAAAAAAGTTGGGATTGGGACCCGCGTTCCTTGGCAAACCGAGGGGACGTACCAAAGTACTCGGGCAGGAACGCGATGCTGACGACGTACATGACGAGCGTGACCACTTCCGAGATGACCATGTACGTGTGCCTACCATCGACGAACGATGAGTGTGTATATGCGTGGGGGCAGTGGGGATACAAAAGGCAGGGTGCGTACCATGTCGTGATCTCCAAGGCGACCATGATCAGTTCGTTGAGGATGAGCGAGGTAAACGAGATGGAGACGATATTTAGGAATTCGGTCTCAAAGAGGACGAGGGAGACGAGCATGATCGCTGCGCCTGCCCGCCAAAGAAGAAATAAAAGTGTAAGCGGGAAAAGGCGAAATGAGAGGCGCGTAGACGGACGGACCTTGGTATATGCTGATCATCAGCCATTGAAAAAACGTCTTGTAGGAAAGCGCACGGCCCTGACGAGGTGTAAGAAACCCACATCCCCACACGACGCCCAGACCGCACCTTTGTTAGCTCCTTGTACAACTCGGGGTATATCAACGCCAGATCCTCGTTCACGTCCGTGTCCAACACCAACGAAAACACGGGCGCCATCGTATAGATGGTCGCATACCCGATCATCAGCCACCCCTGATACAGCGCGATCGGCGCAAAGTAAAAGATGGCCGAAAATACGGCTTGCATCACCGAGATAATCAGGCCGCGGTGGATGACGAACTGGGCGAGCTTGGCAGAACGACGGTACGAATTGCGGCCGTGCCACATGAGGAGTTTGGTGAGATGGCTGAATTGCGTGACGGAGAAGTCGGCGGCGAGTGAGGCTTGTTTGCCTTCCTTGCCGACGATGCCAACGCCTGGAGAGGAATGAGTTTCGGGGAAGTCGTGCCCGGTGCTTGACTCACCGACGTCTGCAGCCTGGATCATGCTCACGTCGTTTCCACCGTCGCCGATGCAACACACTCGCTTCTTGGTGTAGTGACGAATGAGACGCGCCACGTCTGCTTTCTGCGTCGGGGAACAGCGGCAGGCGACGACAGCGGACAACTTGGTGGTGATCTCGATGAACTCGTTCTTGTACAAGTTCAGACAGAGCTGCCACAAACAACGTCAGCTCGATCGAACGCACACGAGAGGACTCGACCAACGTACTTGCAATGACTCGCCATCGATGACGAGACAACAATCAAGCTTTGATTGCAAAAACTCGAGCTCGTCGCGAACCTGATCCGACGTTTTCACTGATGCGCCGCTCAGTACCAATGACAGCCAAGGGAAAAAAGAGGCCAGACTCACATTTTGCAACTTCGTGAATGTACTGATTCCTCGCGACGAGCTTGGTCGAAATCGCAATACACCTCGCCGTCTCAATCTTATCGCCCGTCAACATCCAAATCTTGATCCCAGCGTTCCTTAACAACTCCAGCGACGACTTGACCTCGTCTTGAAGCTTGTCCTCGACGCCCGTCAAACCCAGCAGTTCCAGGTCTCTCTCCAAGTACTCCGAGACGACGCCCGCCATCGCTTCGTTCCGTGCTTCCGTCTTGACGCTCGCGTCGTGGTGCCGTTGTTTGAACGCAGCGTATTGCTGTGCCGTCAACCGCTTCCTGCCGACGACCAGCGTTCGTAGGCCCTCTCGCGCCATATTCCCAGTTTCCTCCTCGAGCCAATCATTCTTTTGCACAATGCGTGCCATGACCACATCCGCGCCTTTCTGCAAGAACAAGATGTCGCCCGTATGAACATCACGTACGACGATGCTCATCCGTTTCGACTCGGAGGTAAAGGGAAAGAGCTCGAGGATATCGTAGTTGAGCGAGGAACCGGCTGGCGTTTGTAGAGTTATCGAAGTACGGTCCCGTGCGACGAGCGTCAGACCGACCGACTCTGTCCATTTGACAATGGCAACTTCGTCGGGCGATGAGGCTTGGTAGGTTATGGTGCCGTCGTCGTTTGTGACTGGAGTGACCTAAGCGGAAAGCAGTCAGTAAGCGCGCGGATAAGGGGGAAAGAGGACGTGCATTATGGCACAATGCAAGACTCAAGACGACATCTCGCAGTCTGGAGGACATGTCTCTGCGGCCGCGCGTAGCAAGTTGAGCACCCGTCGCCATCGAAGATCTGGCGCCTTGCGAAACTCGTAGGCACTCGAAACTTTCTTCACAAGAAGAAACGTACCTTGCTCGGCTCCAAATGCCATAGCAAGCTGATGCGCAACTTCGTCCATCGAGTCATACCCATAAGATATCGTACCCATGTGTAGCTTCTTCATCTCCATCTCTAGTGCAACCTTTGTCAACAATGCCCTCACACACTTGACGACAAGAACACGAACCGTTTTGCGTGAGCGTTCCCGTCTTGTCGCTTAGTAGATATTCGATCCTTCCGAGTTCTTCGGGGAGCGTGCTCGTGCGGACGATCGTACCTGGAATCTCGCTGTCCGACATGATTTGCTGCGCATATACTGTCTTGCCCATGTCGAGGTTGACGCGGAGGCTTGGGCAAGGGGTAAGTAATTGAACAGGGGGAAGCCTGGGCAGAGGTAGAAAGTGGGTGAGAAACGCACCTGATAGGAATAATGGACGAAAACAGAATCAAAAACCTAAATACATAAATATACCAAAGACCGCGGAACCCGTTCAACGCCACGAGCACCAAGGAAAGCGCAAACGTGACCGCACAAAGGATCTAAGAAAAAAGAATAGAGCAACAGGTCAACGCGAAGTTGAAATTCACAAAAACGCACCTTGGCGAGTCTGTTAATCTCCAGATCTAATAGGCCGACCTTTGTCTCGGGATGGCTTGTATTCATGACTGCCCGCGTCTCGCTTCCCGTGTACACCACGAACCCGACGGCTGACCCTGCTGCCAATACAGTATTCGCCCAAAGCATGTTCTCCGCCGAAAGGGGTTCCACAGTCGGGCTAGGGCTCCCGTGGTCACCGCCAGAGTTGGACGCCGGGTGGACGGTGATGGTTCCAACAAAGTTGTGAATATCCTTGATCGGGGCATCGGCGTAAACTTCTCCATCGAGCATCATGACCTCTCTTTCACCGCCCTTCAACCCTTGCGTCGCAGTGACGGCAACGCGAGCTTTCCAGTCTGTCTCGCCATCGAGCTGGTCCGTACGTATGAAGCAAGTCCCGGAAGGATCGGATGTCCGGAGTAGGACCATGTCAGCGGGAACGCGATCGTTCTTTTCGAGGAGGACGAGGTTGCCAACTTTGAGTGAGGAGGACGGCACGGAGCGAGTGTGTGGTCCTGAGTCTGGTTGCGAGCGTTGTTCGGGATCGATAGCGTCGGCAGAGCGGGGTGTCGCGCGTTTGGGAGGAGGAAGTAATATCAAGTATTTCTGAGAATTTGCTTCGCGGTCTCGGAGATTGCGTTTGTAGTCGTCGTATGCTTCCTTTCCCATCGTGACGCAGAGTACGAAAGCGAGCGGTGCGACGTACGTGATTATGAAACCTAGGGAATCTATGAGACAAGGAAAGGAGGTATTGTGAGGTGCGTACCAATCTTGAGTGCAGGAATGAACTGCGAGAGTGCGACGAGCAGAAAGTATAGATTGAAAAAGAACTTGAACTGTTCATAAAGAACGACGGGGAAGAATGTGAATATGTTGTACTTTTGGTTGCGCACGATGTTGGGAGGAAAGTGGGATTGGAGTTTCTCTGCCAAACGACGATCAACGACCAGTGTAGATCAAGTGAGACATACTACCTGGAGGTCTGAAGGGGATGGAACGGGATTTGTCGCCTCTGCCTCTGCTTCCTGCATTGGTTGACGAGCGCTGTCAGAGTCGAGATGAATACCGACGACGAGGATCGCTGTGGTAGGACGACGCACTCTGGACGATTGGGATCCCTCCAAACGCTTCAGCCTGGTCGAGCCCTGTCCCTCGCCGGGCGTGTCGCCGTCGTCGTCGCCGTCTGGATCTTGTCCCAACAACAAGGCAGCTTCCTCGTCGGACTCGTCTGCATACCGCTCGCGCTGCTTTCCCTTTCCCTTTGACCCGAATCCACGGGTGCTCCTGAGTGCCGCTGCGTGCATGTTTGCTTGTTCGTGGTCTTGTACAGCGCTGGAATCGTGTTGGTCGGTGAGAGGAGCGTACCTTGGGCGTGATCGTGCGATGGTGTGGAGCGGTATGTCAGGATTGGGCATGTAGCTCGTCGTCCACAACGACGGCAAAGTAACTCCCCAAGGCTACTACCAAACTCCTAGTATTTCGGACAAATACGGAACTCCGCTCGTTTCTTCTACCATCATCATGCTCGCGACGTCGACAGCCAAACGTCTGGCTCGTTCCTTTGCCACCGTCGTCGACTCCAAATCATCCGGAATAAAAGTCGCCGCCATCGACAACGGTCAGCCAACAACCGCCGTCACATTCCTCGTCAAGGCCGGCAGTCGACACGAACCACGTCCTGGCGTCGCCCATGCCTTGAAAAACTTTGCTTTCAAGGTCCATTCAGTTTTTCTTGCTGCCGTAGCGCGCACTCACCACCTCCTCAGAGTACGGCGAAGCGGTCAACGCTCGGAACTGTACGCGAGAGCGAACTCTACGGCGGTGTTCTTTCTGCCAGTCTGTCGCGTGAATATCTTGCATTCACGTCCGAGTTCCTTCGTGGTGACGAGTACGTTTCTTTAATTTACTTGAAAGTCCGGTGTTAATCCGCCCTCTAGGTCCTTTTTCACTTCCGTGCTCACCTCCATCCTCACCACCTCTAAATTCCTTCCTCACGAATACACGGAATATGTCCTTCCTGTCGTCCACGACGAGGCTACCATCGCCTCTCGATCACCGAGCACTCTCGCAGTCGAGGCTGCACACGCCCTTGCCTTCCGCACCGGTCTCGGTGCATCCCTTTTTGCGGGTCCTCACACCGCTGTCTCGCTCGATTCCGTGAAATCGTTTGCAAAAGAGGCTTTCACATCCGGCAACGTTGCCGTCGTCGGTACCGGCATCGACTCGGAACGTCTCGCCCAGCTCGTCGACAAGGCCCTCGCAGACGCAACCCTCCCCACGAGTTCTCCCATCACCGCTGCCCCTTCGAAATACTTTGGCGGTGCGACGCGAATCGACTCGCACGAGGGTCCTCAGACCGTGTTCATTGGTTTTGGTACGACGAGCCCGTCACCCGCGCTCTCCGTCCTCAGTGCACATGTCGCACCAATTCAATCGCTCAAGTGGCCTTCTACGCCCCGTTCGTCGGCAACCGTCACCCCGGTCCACCTTTCATATTCCGACGCTGTCTTGACCGGCGTTTTGGTCCAAGGTGCTGACGCGCAGAGCGTCACAGAGACCGCAAAGACTGTCGTTCAAAAGCTGAAGAAGCCTCCGAGCGCAGAAGAACTCAAGATCGCTGTCGCACGCGCCAAGTTTGGTGCTGCCGCCGCTATCGAGGGTAGAGACGGTCTCGTCGAGGCTATCGGTAGCAAGGCACGTCGTTCCCGGGGTTTCTCCGCGTTTCGCACAGAATTGATGGGTTGTTTCTTCTAGATTTTCTCGAACGCGAATGCCTCGATCGAGGGCGCGTTGGCTGCGCTGGACAAGGTGGACGTTGCTGCCGTCTCCAAGGTGGGTGTGCACCCTGTCTGTATCGTGTGTTTGCTGAATGACCCCTGTAGACCGTCTCGGAACTCGCGGCGACCACACCGACGTTTGTTGTCGTCGGTGACGTCAAGACGCTACCATATGCTGACGAGGTCGGGCTCTGATTGTCACCGTGAGGAACGATATACATACCTATCGAGCGGCCGTAATGACGATAGATGGTGGTAGATAGAGTTGTTTCGAAAAAAACTGAGCTTCTACTGTACGGTATGAAGCTCGTTTTGCTCTCAGTCTGACGCAGACCGCCGTCTTGCTGACTGGTACTAGTACTTGCGATCGTGTTGAGAAAGCAGCGCGCCTAACTGCGTTAACCCAATCGCAATGTATGCGTGCTGATGACTGGTCGTCTAGACAGAACCTCGTCATTCCATAAATAATATAATATTCATCCATCACATCAGAGCCACTAATAACACCACAGCTGTAATGCTGTCCATCTAATGAACGATCCGCATGTAAACGATAACAAGACAGCATCACATCGCACATACACCCCGGCCATCGAGCATATACCGGACACCCCGAGCGAGCACGTCCCGTACATTCATCTTCGTCTCCGCAGGCACCCCGATCAAAATGTCGACCGAGTGACGATCTCGCCATACGCCATCCTCCCCCTTGACAGGGTTCGATTTCGAGCATTTCACGTTATGCTTGGGTACTGCGCCCATGTAACTCCGGATTCCGTTGGGGTGGCCAAAGTGGACGCTATGCCAGTCGAACCTGACGCGGACGTGCGACTGAGACCTCTTCGAACACAAACGAAAGAAAAAGCCGGCTTACATCGTGTACGAGTTGACGATCAGTCGAGCGTCGTCGGTCGGAAGCAGAAATGGGGGTGGTTTGAGTGCGTTCGCTGCATCGAAAAGGTGTTTGCTCTTGAGCATTTCTAGGTGGTAGATATGGCGAGGGTCTCGCGACCGTATGCGTGCTTCGCGGACGGCAGTTGCGATCCCAGCCATGTCCACGGGGACGTTCGTAGTGGTCTGACGAATCCATCACCATTCACAACGCACTCGTTGACGAAATGCACTCACATACACGAGCATATTGCCTGCTACGGAGTCGGTGACAAAGGGCGCACGGACATGACGATACTGGACATGAATGAGTGCCGGCGACTACAGCAGGAGAACCAGTCCACGTACACTGCTCGTGTTGGTCACTTTCTGGATGGGATTCTTCCGGCTGCTGTTCAGTACAGCAATGATGTAGGCAGTGAGACAGTCCTGCTTTGACAGGTGCTTTCCGTTCGGCTTGTCGGAGCACAGTGCCGAGCGAAGCACCTCCAGATCGTGAGCATCGATCCGCCATCTCACATGCCCAACGTCTTTGAGCCAATCAGCCCTCGTAGCTTCGCAAGAATTGCCTAGAGAGAGGTAGGATGAAAATTCAGCCACGGCAGCACAAGAAGGCGTTGGAAAATGATGTTTCTGGAAGGTTGGCACTGCGAATTCAGAGGGTAGCCCTTGATAAAACTGGGAGAGCGTGTGCATGAAACGAAACATCGTGATACCATCACCTTTGCGTCGAACAATCAAACACGTGCAAATGGGATTTGGAGATACGACGAACCAAGCGAGTGATTCCATGAGACACCAATGTATGTTTCGTGATTAAAGTATGTGATCTTGCAACGGAGAAGAGGAGCATTGCCATTGACCGATTCGGTACCGATAGGTTGTTGGTTCATAAACGGAGATAGATCATTCTGGTGAACCCAGTCGCCGTCTAAAAGTGAGTCGGGGTTCACGTCGTACTTGTAATCGATTTCCAAAGGAACGCCGGAATTGGTAAGTTCGATCTTAAAGGAATAAGATAGGAATCTCGTCAATTGTGGCGGACGGACTTACAGACCAACGACCTTCGGTGCGTCGAATATGCCCTGCAGCGTGCGGATATAGCTGCAGGACCCGAGAGAGAGCATCCTCAAACTTGGCTATGTCAATCTTCACTGGGAAGACATGAGCACCGTTGACCTGTACCTAGTATGAGAAATGAGGACAATCCTCGGATACGTGGCATACGTAGTGCAACCATATATCCTGACCAGGCAGATCAACATGTGTATGGTTTGCGAGCGTGGTCGGCAGCTTGGGCAACACGAGGCGCTGGATGGAAGACATGACCGACCAGAAAGACTGAAGTGGATGTATAAGTATCGGAATGTACTACATAGCCATAGCATCGGAGGTAGCGCCTTTTGGACGAGTCTTCCCATGATATGATTTTTCTGGGCCTGGATCGATATGTCCATATAAGATACGTGGAGCCTTGAAAGCGCCAAAAACAAGGTTCTCGGCGTAAGAGTTCTGCATAGAAGACACAGCTATCTGGATACCAAAACCAAATGAACACGGTGAGGTCACCAAGAAAGTGAAACCATCAGGATGTGTTGAAGGAGCGGCGTCGCAGTAGTTTAAAAGGAGCGAACTAGGAGGGTAATGCCCCAGCCGACAACTCTATGTGACGGTGCCGCACGCACCTACTACAGCAAGTGGTCAACGCCCGCGTCAGAGGCGGTCTCCACGCTGCCTTCGAGAGAGCGCTGGCTATTCCTAGATTATAAACGTAAGACCGCCCGCGTGGGTTTCGAACAGTCGAAAAGAACTTGAACCTGGCATCATTGAGTAACGGGTGAGCGACGCTGTCAAACCGGCTAATGATGGAACTATGTACTCCACCATCTTCGAAGCTTCGTTTGACAACATTCACGCCCAATCATTTATCCTCTCAGATACGCCAAGGTTGGCATTCTCGACGCAATAGTTCTGTGAGTCTTTCTTCGTGATCTCTCTGTACACAACTTCAAGTTTCAATATCGTGATCTATGAAAGTGGTACGGTCCAATTACTACTATGTATGCATTCATGTCTACCGAATAGAAGGTAACCTTGATATCTTTATGGTCAGACGACATCGGCTAATGCATCACAGCATATCAGTAAACTTCACTGCCTGTGAAATCGACAGCCAACCAGAGCCCACAAACCATCACATGGCTAATCCTTACGCGGCGACTCTGCTCCGCACTATTGACGAACGTAAGTTCCAATATTCCTCTAAGTGGTTTGGTTCAACTCTTCTGGGAAGGCATTTAAGCAGCGGGATCAATCCGCCCACTTCTGTCTCTCTAGGCACCCATGTCTTCTATCCAGCGTCTCGTGTCACCCAAACTGCCGACCACGCTCGCAAACCATACACATGTTGATCTGCCTGGTCAGGATATCTGGCTGTACTACGTATGGTACTATTCCAAGGAGGACTGTTCACCGTTGCTCACATCAGGCATAGACTAACGGTGTTCAAGTCTTCCCGACGAAAATTGATGCATCCAAGTTTGAGGATGCTCTCTCCCGAGTCCTGCAGTTATACCCGCACGCTGCAGGGCACATTCGATGGACTGAAGGTCGTTGGTCTGTAAGTCCATCTGCAAGAATCGACGCGATTCCTATCTAATTCCTCTGAGATCGAACTTACCAATTCTGGTATTCCCTTGGAAATCGATTACAAGCACGACGTGGACCCGAACTCGCTCCTCAGTGGCGATTGGGTCGTCCAGCCTGACCTATCTCCGTTTATAAGCCAACAACCTATCGGTACCAAATTGGTTAATGGCAATGCTCCTCTCCTGCGACTCAAGATCACGTACTTTAATCACGAAACGTACATTGGTGCTTCATGGAATCATTCGCTTGGTTTGTCGTTTCTCTAAACCCATTTACGTGCTTTTGACCTTTCGACACAAAGGTGATGGCATCACGTCAATGCGTTTCATGCACACGCTCTCCCAGTTTTATCAAGGGCTACCCTCTGAATTTGCAGTGCCAACCTTTGAGAAACATATTTTCCCTGCGTCATCTGATGCTGCCATGGCCGAGTTTTCGTCCTACATCCCTCTAGGTCTACCTGCCAACATCGGTGATACTGCGAGTACCCCCGTACTCGAAGACCTTGGCCATGTGAGATGGCGGATTGACATTCGTGATCTGGAGATGCTTCGTTCAGCGCTGTGCTCCGACAAGCCGGACGGAAAATTCCTGTCAAAGCAGGACTGTCTCGCTGCTTACGTCATTGCCGTACTGAACAGCAGCCGGAAGAATCCCATCCAAAAGGTGACGAACACGAGCAGCGTGCGTGAATCAGTTCGTCACTGTGGTCACTGGCGCGCTCATCGACTTCCAGTATCGTCATATAAACGCCCCTTTTATCACTGACTCCGTGGCAGGTAACTTGCTCTTGTTTGTGAGTAACTTTCGTCAGCGAAATGGGTTATGAATTGTGATGGATTCGTTAGACTGCGACGGACGTCCCCGCGGACATGGCTGGTATTGCCACTGCCATTCGAGAAATACGCATGCGATCGCGAGACTCACGATTTGTCTATAATATGGAAGTGCTAAAGAGCGACATTTTTCTCAAGGCAGCGAATGCGCTCAAACCGCCCCCCTTTCCAACAGACGACGCCGGGTTGATCGTTAACTCACATGGAGTGTAAGTTGACATTTCGTTTTCGGTTCGAGTTACCCAACATGTTTTTTTTGGCACGTCAGGATCGACTGGCATAGCATCCATTTTGGACACCCCAACGGAATTCGGGGATATATGAGCGGACTGCGCAAGCATTACTTGAAATGTTCGAAATCGAACCCCGTCAGGGGTGAGGACGGTACATGGCGAGAACGGGAGTCGATCGAAATTTCGATTGGTGTATCTGCAGAGTTGAAACCAAAGGTGCTGGAGACGCTTGGTCGGGGTATCCAGTATATGCTTGATGCCCGGCGTGCACGACTGTAGCGATCCCTACTGCTTTCCATCATCAGAATTTTGTTCTTTTGGTTGTGATGGTTGAGATGTTACGAGATGACCTAAATAACATAGGTGATTGGTTGTGCACATTATTACGGTTCACAGTTTGTATCTCACTAATACATATACTGTACTTGCAGTCTTTGTCAAGTTGTCCAACTTGAATCATGGTCACCCAAGTCCGGCAATGTCTGACATGCTAGTAGTCTCGTACGCAGACTCAGTAAGGACTCCAGTCACGTGCACCACAGTACGCGCTACATCGTAGATATCCTGCAATCGTCCTTTGTCCTCGCACTTCGTAGTCGCTTAGTCCAGTTCTTTCGTGCCCACTCGTCTCAGTGTTTCCGCCGTTGGCCATGGCCGGTTTCTGGCAGACTGGTCGGAGTTGTTGAAGGACTTTAGAAACCCGCCCGGCAAGTCCCGCAAGACTAGGTTGGAAAAGAACTGAACACACTGATGGCATCATTGAGTTAACTAACTACATATATAATCTTCGAAGCTCAATGGATCGCTTGACGGCATTCACGCCCAATCATTTATCTATTCGGGCTGCGTCAAGGTTGGCATTCTCGACGCAATAGCTCTGTGAGTCTTTCACCGTGATCCGATCTCTGCATACAACTTCACGCTTCGTATTTCGGACAGTATCGTGATCTGTGTGAAAGTGATATGGTCCAACTATCATGCATGTATTCGTGTCTGCCGAATAGAAGGTACCTTGACATCTTTATGGCCAAACAACGTTGGCTAAAGCATCACAGCATATCAGTAAACTTCACTTCCCTGTGAAGTGGCCAGCCAACCAGAGCCCATAAACCATGACATGGCTGGATCTTACGCGGCGACTCTTCTCCGCACTGACAGTGACGAACGTAAGTTCCAATATGCCTCTAGGTAGTTTGGTTCAACTTTTCTGGGAAGGCATTTAAGCAGCGGGTCAATCCACCCGCTTACGCCGCTCTCTGGGCACCCATGTCTTCCATCCAGCGTCTCGTGTCACCCAAACTGCCGACCACGCTCGCAAGCCATACACATGTCGATCTGCCTGGTCAGGATATCTGGCTGCACTACGTATGGTACTATTTCAAGGAGGACTGTTCACCGTCGCTCACATCAAGTACAGACCAAGGGTGTTCTAGCCTTACCGGCGAAACTTGATTTGTCCAAATTCGAGGATGCTCTCTCCCGAGTCCTGCAGCTATACCCACACGCTGCGGGACACATCCGATGGACTGAAGGTCATTGGTCTGTAAGTTCATCAGATTGTCAGAGTCGACACGATTCCTATCTAATTCCTCTAAGATCGAACTTACCAATTCTGATATCCCTTTGGAAATCGATTACAAGCATGACGTGGACCGTGCTTCACTCCTCGATGGCGATTGGGTCGCCCAGCATGACCTATCTCCGTTTATGAATCAACAACCTATCAGTACTGAATTGTTTAATGCCAATGTTCCTCTCCTACGACTCAAGATCACGTACTTTAATCATGAAACGTACATTGGTGTTTTATGGAATCATTCGCTTGGTTTGTCGTTTCTCTAAACCCATTTACGTGCTTTTGACCGTTCGGCGCAAAGGTGATGGCATCACATCAATGCGTTTCATGCACATGCTCTCCCAGTTTTATCAAGGGCTACCCCCTAAGTTTGCAGTGCCAACCTTCCAGAAACATATTTTCCCTTCGCCATCTGATGCCGTCATGGCCGAGTTTTCGTCCTACATCCCTCTAGGTCTGCTTGCCGACACCGGTGAAACTACGAGTACCCCCGCTCTCGAAGACATCGACCATGTGAGATGGCGGATTGATACTCACGATCTGGAGGTGCTCCGCTCGGCACTGTGCTCCGACAAGCCGGACGGAAAATATCTGTCAAAGCAGGACTGCCT
>JBBPTZ010000953.1:0-13347 GCA_038094315.1 Phylloporus cf. tubipes
ACACGACGGCATGCGTCTCTCCAGGGTCCCTCGAGAACCCCTCCTTCCCTTTCCGCACAATTCCGTCTCTGGCTTACGTCGCGTCCTGTCCGAGCTTCTCGACGATCGGCAAGGTTTGAAAAATGGCAAAGCAAACGCCTTCATTTCCATCGAGAGCCTGTGCAGCATGGATGGAACGATCACGCCCCTCACCCAGATCGCGGAGCGTGTCGAGGAGATGCTACCCCTGGGAAATGGATGCATCGTTGTCGACGAAGCCCACGCTGCGGGAATTTATGGCCCCAAGGGTCGTGGACTAGTTGCTGAAATGGGATTGGAAAAACGGGTGTTTGCGAGGCCGCATGCCTTTGGCAAGGCGTTTGCGTCCTCCGGCGGTGAGCCAACCCGGTTATTTGTGTAGCGATCGTGCTGACAATCTGGATGGACAGCCGTTCTCTTGACGTCGGACCTCGTCAAAGATTATCTCCTCAGTTATGCCAGGAGTCTCATCTACGCGACGACCCTCTCGTTTGCAAACATCATCGCCATCAACTGCTCGTTTGACATGCTGGAGGATGGTGCGACGGAAGCGGTGAGTCACGTTCGAATTCACCGCCCATCGAAGGGTCAACGTTGCCCGTCCTCAGCTCTCCGCACATCTACTCGCCACATCGAGATACTTTGTCGATCTTCTTCGTTCGCGGCTGAAAAAATATCCGACGTCCTTGGTCAGCCTCCCCGACCATCTCACGCTCGGGATCTCTGATGGCGAACCGTCGAGCGCGCTGTCGGTGTCGCATCTGTCCCTTTTGACGCCGATAATACTGACACTCACGCCAGAACTGCGTGCGCTGCCTTCCTTCCTCCTCTCCTACGCGGCGTCTACCGAAACGCCAGACGCATTTTCGCAGTCACCGTCCGCGCCATCGAATTGCGTACCTCGGCAGGTGGCACTTCACACCAAGCCCATCTACCCACCTACCGTTCCAAAAGGCACCTCTCGCGTCCGAGTGCGTATCCACGCCGCGCACGCGCGAGGACGTTACGCTACTCGCCCGGGGTGTTGTCGCCTGGGCTGAAAAGCGCATGGGGGAGGAACGTCGAGATGAGGAGCGGTGGCAGGCCGCCTCGTGGCGAGAAACAGCGCGCAATAGCGTGAGCTTCTTTCTTTCGCGTTCTTCCCACAAATGCTTATCATTTCGCCTCGTCCGTGGGGACGTCGATGCAGTCACCCGCGCTTTCGACAAAGAGCCTTGCAACGTCCGAGCTGTTACTTCGGAGAGCTCATCATGCGCTCGCCTTTATCAAGCACGCGTACATCCATGCACTCCCCATCGACACGGCGATCCGCATCCCGCCCAATATTTCCATCCCCCTCCCCGAGGCCCTAGGGCATCTCCAGCTCCCGCCCATCGCGACATATTCTGACATCGTTCTCTACAGCTGGACTCTCAAATCTCCCCTAGATGAGACGATTCCTCCCGCGCTTGACAACCTCCGCAGTCAGGGCCTCTTCACGGGCACAAACGATGGGCAAGAGTTTTACCTCGCTTCGTCACGCATTGAAATCAGGGGCGTAGAAGCCCTCGAACTCATGCGGGCCACCATGGACGGCGTGTTCGTCGGAGATGAGATTGCTATGCGACGGATCACTGGATACCTCCACCAACTGGCCTTTGTCATCGACTAGCTGACGACTATTCTCCTCAACGTCAGAAATGGCTGCGATCCAGAGTTCTTTTATCAGTGTCCGACCTTGGTTTCGTGGAGAAGCAGGCCCGATGAATCATGGAAACTGGCAACCTTTGTTCTGAGAGAGTAAAAGCGGCGCGGTCCACCCGTTCGATACATTCCTGTCGCGGGTCGTACCTGGAGGAGATTAGCGCGGCTACACGCCCAAATCAAGCTATTGAAATGTAAATATTTGACGGAAATTAGCTAAGCTATGTATATTTGATGTTGTATACAGTCATTGACTGGCACTTGAACCACAACTGGTACTTGAACCAAAATTGAGTGTGACATGAAATATGGCTAATTCCTACATCATTATGCATGGATCCACAAGCCTTACTACTTCCCTTTGCTTCCTAGCTGAGGTGAATGACTTTATAGTGTACAATTTGTTCACATTCCATGTTTTTGGACCAAAATATCATTGTCAACATTATACAGAATGAAATCATGAATATGGGGGATGTTGAACATCATAAACAAATATAAGAGTCCCTTTTACATGTCTGAAATGGCCCGATAAGACCAGAGGTGGTTGTAGTCACTGCCAGCACAATGTTGGCGAGGAGACTTCAGCTGTGGCTGTTATCAATACATCACGTCCAAGATATACCTAATATGGAAATGCCAGCATTGTTCATAATCACTGGGGAATGGAGACAAAATTGTAAGGACCTGACGCACCTTGAACTGTCAAGCCATGGTCGGCCACGCAAAGTCAAAAGATCAAAGGCAACGTGAGAGTAGATGCAATCACAAGAATGCTATAGCATATGGGATCAAGCTATATAACAATGACCAGGAAAAGCCAGAGGATGAACGAAGAAGTCTACGGGAAATATGTCGGAATGTCCAAGCAGAGATGAAAAGACAAAACAAGAATGTTTCTCTCACTCATGTCACACTGAAGAGACGCCTCAATGGTGGGCGGAGTTGTCAACAGGCCAATGAAGAGAATCATGCATGGCTTACCTCCGAAGAAGAAGCAGTTACTGTCAAATACTGTCTTGAGCTTGCTGAGCGAGGCTTCCCACTTACTCATGAAGGCCTCAAGCTCCATGTTGATGCCCTTCTACAGGCCCGACTACGAAGTAAATTTCCTACGACAGGGGTGGGCAAGAAGTGGACACACCGTTTCATGAATCACCATGCTGGACACCTCAAACATTATTGGAGTGTCCCACTTGATACAAACCGTGGCCGGGCAGTCAACGAAAACACCCATAAAGCCTGGTGCAAACTTCTCAAGCAAACTATGAACGGAAACAACATTGAGCCCGATTGTCTCTGGGCAGCAGATGAAACAGGCTTCCAGCCAGGAACTGGCCAGAAACAACGAGTTATTGGACCTTCAAAGAAGCGGATACAACATCAGCAAGAAAGTGGAGACTGTGAAAACATTACTGTGATGGTATCTATCTGTGCTGATGGGGATTCTATTCCACCACTCATAATCTACAAAGGACTGTCTTTCTCAACTAACTGGCATCAGGATAACACACTAAAAGCATCATATGTGATGGTATACATCATGACCGATTGTGCAACAAGCTTACCAATCTTCAGTGTTGCGCACTCCAAGAAGGGTTGGACTGACGGAGTTATTGGACACCTATGGATAGAAGACTTTGATCGAAAAACACATGAAAAAGCAAATGGATGTACTTGGCTTCTTCTCGTTGATGGCCATAACTCCCATTATACAATGGAATTCTTGGACTACGCATAACAGCAGAACATTCACATTCTGTGCTATCCTGCACATTCCACTCACATCTACCAGGGACTTGATGTAGTGATTTTCGGGCCACTAAAACGGAGCTGGAGAGATGAACGGAAAAAATATGAAGGCTCTACACGTCAGTGCATCACTAAGCAGACATTCATATCCATCTATGAACGTGCTCATCTCAAAGTTCTGCGACCTGAACTAATCCACACGGCATTCAGGAAGACTGGCGTTTGGCCATTTGATCCCACATCTATCACAAAAGAAATGATGGCCCTGTTACGGTATTAGACGGGCCTTAGCCCTAAACGGACGCTATATTATATTTTTCACTTTCTATACTCATCTCCTTTACTTCACAGACACGTGACGCTTCACTTTCACTCTTGTCACGGTCGCCCCACACGGACAACCTCTTATCTTCTAACCTGTGCCAGACACAGCCCTTATCTCTTATCCACGACATGAGGCTGAGCCTTATCTTATGCTCTTCCATTCTATGCCTCATGCCTTTCTTATCGCACATGCATTGCATGCATGTCTATGCTTATCTCTTATCTCCACGGATCTGCGATCCATCATGACTCACGATCCATGCCTTAGACGCATGTCACGCTTCTCATGACTCCCCATGACCCAGATACATGAGTATCCCTCATGTTCTATGCTCCTGACATGCACACACAGCATGTTCACGCTTCTACGCCACATGATCCATGCCGTTGCAGCATGAAGGGCAATGCAAGGCTATGATCTTCCATTCCACACAGCCCTAAGGCTGTTCTCCTCATGGTGATACGCACGGACACCGCATGTTATGACCATACACGGACTTTGTATCTTAGATCTAGTATAAACATGTACATACCCCTAGGTAGTATATAAAGGCCCAGAGCCAACCAAGGGACCTCAGTTTGTCCTCTTGGTTTTCCCCCTCCAACCTTGGTAAACGGAGAGCCTTGGTGCACTCTCACCAAAATCCCCGTCTTGTTTGAGCAGCCTGTAGCACTTACGATTGGATTAGGTGTCAACACCTTCATTGGTTGTTGGATTGTTTCAGGCCCCAAGCCTTGAATCCTCTTCCCAGGGCCATCTACCTCTCCCTTAGCCAAGCCCTGTACAAGCCATTACCAAATTGATGCATCAGTATCAATTCTACGATAATAGAAGTCAACCTGAACAGGCTACTGACTCTTTGGCAGTAAGGGACGCTGTTGAAATGCTCGCATCAACATCTGCTTCATTCTTGACAGGCGAAACACCACTCACCTCATCTCATCATCTTCCACAGTACATTCCTTCTCCACTTACACCAACACATAAACGCAAACACCATCTTCTGGATGAGCAGCCAACAACCGAGAAAGAACATGCTTACCAGATTGCTCTTTGTGAGTCGTACAGCCGAGAAGCTGAATCTAAAAGTGCTCTATTTGGGATGCAGTCGACCATGGTACTGCAAGCATTGTACTGTGACTGCCTCTCGGAACAGCTTGCTGCCCAGGAGGAGAAGAAGAAGAGACAAAAGAAGGGTCAGCTTGTTGGGGACGGACTACCAAGGTTACTCACTGGTGATGAATTCTATCAGTGTGTTGTTGAGCACGAGAAAACCATAGCGGACGAAAAGGCTGCTTGTGAAAGGCGCCACAAGCAACAGGAGGAACAGACAGAAATACTGAATAACTGGAGAGAAGCAGACAATGCATGTAAACAAAGGAATAAGGTGCGAAAGGAAACTTACCAGGAAGAGTTGCGTCTATGGAATGGAGAAAAGGAATCTGCAAAGCAGGAGAAACACCGTGCCCGCTGGGAGAAGCCAAAATGGGGAAAGTTGGAGCCTGCAATTCCAAAGCCTACTATTGAGGGCACTGAAGGAGGCCAAGCAACGGTCAGGAATGAGGTGGACGATGGCGAGAATGACGACGGTGTGGAAACTGACAGCGGTGTGAACGAGGAGTGATGCTGCGCCGATAAGCGTGTAGATAGCGTGGGTGATAGTTACATAATCTCATTGATTTACCTGATTTGTGGTGGTTCGAGTGAAGTCCAGGGTGATAAGTACTCGAAAATACAAGTCGAAATTTCTCCCCCACATCACCTTGTATTACCAAGGTGTTTTTTCAAGGAGTTTATATAGTTTATACAAAGGTGGCTACACTGTATGATCTCCATTTTTTTGTTTTGTAGCAGATAGGCAGATGTCGGAAATAAGGTGGTTCAAGTGCCAGTCAATGACTGTAGTCAGAGAAATCAGTCTCATTTCGTGCACGTGTCCCATCGCTTCTGTTTTTTTCGTACAGCTCTCACACACAGAAACAGATTTTCGCAGGTCAGGTCATAGTAGGTTTTCACTGGGCTTGATTTTCGGCAACACGCTCTGATGGGCAACATGCGTACTCGTTGGTCAACTTTCGCCGGGCTTGAGACCCGCTAATGTTGGTAATACGACACGAGGCCCAAGATTATCTCTAGACATCTAATCAATGAGTCTCGTTCAACCGCCGGCGTGAGATTGGCTGATGGGTAGTCAGAGCGCCAAATCATTCGGAGCTTCCCTCTTTACCCTGCATCCACACCGCCATGGACGCGCAGTTCCACGTATCTATCTGGTAGGCTCTAGTATTCAACATCTTTGTGGATACTAACCTCCGACCTCGTTATAGTGGTGGTGGAATAGGTGGACTGACGCTGGCCCTGGTCCTCGGGAAGTATGGCGCACGACGGCTTTCGGTCGAGATATTTGAGGCGGGTCCCACCATCACTACTATCGGTGCTGGGATTGGCTTCGTTGGAAGGACCATGGACATCATGAAAGAGCTGGGGTTGTATGATGAAATCGTTAAGATGACTATCGCGCCTCCTCGGGAAAACACCGGTTCGTTGCCTTTTTACATGTATAGATTTCTTCTCTCTACAGCACAGCATAAATTTAGGGCCAAGTTTCAACAAGTCTGACCAACAAGACGGCTATCGCTGGTTTTCGAAGAGTTTGAAACGTGATGGCGTGTCTTTGATGATCCACAAAGTTACTGAGATTTATGTTCTGCAGGCGGGACAATGATGGTCCACAGACGAGACATGGTAGAATGTCTCCTTCAACAAGTTCCTGATTCTTGCAAAATCCACACATCGAAGAGGCTAACATCCTACGACGCCAACACAGAAAATGGGAAAATAACGCTCCACTTCTCCGATGGCTCTAGCTCCGTGACGGATGTGCTAGTG
Organism: Phylloporus cf. tubipes; assembly: GCA_038094315.1. NCBI lineage: Eukaryota > Fungi > Basidiomycota > Agaricomycetes > Boletales > Boletaceae > Phylloporus > Phylloporus cf. tubipes. The sequence continues at coordinate 6,668 of JBBPTZ010000953.1, forward strand.
GGAGCCGATGGTATTCGCTCAGTAACGCGCAAAACCATGTATCAGGAACTCGCTTCCCGGGCTGAAGATGATGACTCCAGAAATGGATTGCTTGCATGCATCAATCCTGTGTGGACGGGTGGTCTAGTTTACAGGAGCCTAGTACCTGCCGCGAAACTCCGGAAGGAGTTCCCCAATGTCGAGCTGCCGACTGGCCTGACAATGGTGAGCCACATGGGCGGTTCCCACCGGTGGAATACTTAATTCTGTGTTCAGTACCTTGGAAGGAAGAAGGTAGGAGATACGCAACATTAGACCCCTCACTCTTTGGGCTGATGAATGACTTGTGCAGCATATCGTCGCATATCCGATTTCCCAGGGGCGACTGATCAATGTTGTTATTTTCCTTCACGACCAGAATGCATTCGGGACACCCTTTGAAGGTCGTTGGGTGGTGGACGTTTCTGAGAAAGAGGTTAGGGATCTCTTTGAAGACTGGGATATTCATGCCCGAGCGTTAGTCAAGGTATCTGATCACACCTTTGTCACTTGTTATTTTCCTTGATCTGATACCACAACAGTGCGTCGAGAGGCCGTCTAGATGGGCGTCACATGTCCTCCGGCCGTTACCGTATTACGTGGATGGCAGAGTTGTTCTGCTTGGAGACGCAGTGAGTAATTTTTCAGATTATCGTCAGCCGAGCAGTAGTTGAAAAGATTCTAGGCACATGCGACAGAGCCACATCTTGGGGCAGGAGCAGGACAGGCAATGGAGGTGTGTAACCTCCCGAACGCTCTATCAATCTCCATCGGTTCATCACCCTACAGGACGCATTCGTGCTGGGGCGTTTACTGGCACACGAACTAACGGATCTAGGGAACGTGGCCGATGCGCTCAAGGTTTACGAACAAGTCCGCTGGCCACATGCGAACGGCGTCCTCCAGTGGTCTCAAGACGTCGGCAGGTGTTATAGTTTCCAGCGGGTCTCAGCAGACGGCTCTGTACCTCCTCGTGGCAGCCCCGAGGAACTCGATTTTGTGCGCAAGTCGATCGAGGATTTATGGGAGTGCCAGAGCGAGAGTGCGTGGGAGTGGGGTGACGCGGAGAAGCGGTGGCAAAGGAAGTGTGGCACGGGTTCCAGGCTTTAGTGACTCGTGCTGTTGGAGATGATGCAAAGTATGTACTGTGTGGATTTATGGGGGCAGTTTCTGTACGAGTATTCCTTCCCACTTTTCGATAAAATGACGGGGCGGGTGCAGGCATGTGGACGTACATGAAATATCACAGCATGATATCCGTGGGATGGACGACAAGACAGTTGTTCGCTTCATCCGCACCGTGGGTCATACACACATCATAACCCATCATAGACTTGCGTTCGTCCTAGCCAAACACAAGTACACACCGGACCGCCTATCCCCCTCTCGCTGGCGATCGCGCTAAAGGACTCTTTACTAGAAGTAATAAATCAACAGAAGAGCCTCGCAAGCCACGGCCAGCATGGGATCAAAACACTACAAGAGGTACATATTGTCGCATTTCCAAGCGCAAATGCGATGCCAATGCGGTACGGCCGAGCCTGCCAAGGACGTGCAATGAATATAAGCATAGATCGGCAGCAAACTAAAACTCACGGACGTCGCCAACACACCTCGAGAGAGACATGCAGCTCAAAGTAGCATTTTGCATCCATCTTGCTATGTTCTTCGCAAGCCTGGTGCAAGCGAACCCTCTGCCAAGTTTCACTCACACTGACATGGACGACCCCAACGGACTCAATGGGAAGCGCGGCCTAGGTATGATGATCTCTCGCTCTTGAAACGACGTTACAGAGATTGATTGACACACAGGCATTCCTCAAGCAACTGCCGGAATTGACGGCTTTTTCTCGTGAAGAAGGCTTGTGATTCCAATGAATGGTCCGTGTGACTCTGACTCGGAGTCATCTCTACTACACTATGCTCCCATGATTTTGCTTTAGCCCTTTGCCCATGACTACCTTCGACACCTCCCTGTGCTATGTTATGCATCCGTTGTACTCCCCTATGTCCACCTTGTACTTGAGTAGTCGCGTTCCGTCTCGTTCGTCAGTCCACAACAGAGAGGATATTACCCTGTCTTGGTCGAATTCTTATCGTGTGAACGATGTTCGCAATCGATTGCCAAGGCAAGCGATAACGCCCACATGGTCATCTTGGACCTCAAGACCCTTTGCAACTCGACATTTTCCCCTTCTGGAGCACCAAAAGAACGGAAACATACTGACACGGAATCAACACTACAGGGCCCCAGTGCGTGAATCAGCCACTTTAAGATCATCACGCTTTGAAGGACTGACACCGCTGTCCAAACAAGGTTGGAAAGCAGAATTGAATACTTCCGAGATGACGGTCGCATGCCGACGTGTGATCAGATTGACACGGTTCGGTGCTATGTCGTTTGTGTGGGATCAACGGAACCAGAAGAGGAAATCTGATAAGCACACTCACAGATGGAGACTTGTGCATAGGTTTCACAAAGGTCGTTCATGTTACATGCCTTGACGTCATAATGGGATCCGTGAGTCGCAAGTAAGCCAAGTCGCAACACGGAAGAATGTTACCTATATATAGGACCCGCGTGCGTTCGACAATACGTTCATGAACGCTGTCACTATTGACCCTTCCAAGATGGGACGTCAGTCTTATGGGCCAAAATGGCGCGCAGGAACGAAATCCGATGCTCCAGTTCGCCCTTAGTTTGCACCGCTCGTGATGCAAGTTGTTCCTGCCGTCGGAGGCCCCGCACGGCGCACAATCAACCCCCTCTACATGTGACGACACCTTCAAAAGGGTAGTATGTGGGGGGCGATGAGTCAATTTCCATGTGCTAGAGATTTGCGAGCGATCAAGTCGGTGAGGCATGGATACTAGACGGCGAGTTCATCTTCATCAGGTCAGGAATGCAGTGGTAATGGGCGTAGAATGGCACTGGGAGTGTCGCATCCCCGCTGGGCGCAAGGACAGGGAGATGCGGAGGTGTTCATAATAGGATATGCCGCATGGTGAAGGCTGGTCAAGCATGTGTACGCGAACGGGGAGGAATATCCGCCTTGCCCTCTGTCGCCGATAGTAGCATCGCTGAGAACCACTAATGCATCATACCGGGTAATGAGGAGATCCCTTGAAGACCAGGAGGATTGTAGGCACAAGTCCATGATAAGACGAACAGAGAAAGCCATGTCTATGGTGGCTGGCGATGGCGCCACAGAACACTTTACTAGAAGTAAGAAATCAACAAAGCCATGGTTAGCACTGGATCAGAACGGTAGTAAAGGGGTACATTGCTTGCACGCCCAAACGCAAATGCTATGCCAATGCTGTTCGGCCCAAGGATATACAATGAGTATAAGAGTGGATCGGCAGCAAACTAAAACCCAACATACAAACGTCGAGGCAGACATGCAGCTCAAAGCAGCACTTTGCATCCATCTTGCTGTGTTTCTCGCAAGCCTGGTGCAAGCGAACCCTCTCCCAAGTCTCACTCACAACGACTACGGGCTAGGTTATACTTCCCAGTCTCGAAACCACGTTACAGTGACTGACTTACACACAGGTATTCCCCAAGCAACTCCCGGAGTTGCCGGTGTAGGGACTCGTGGAGAACGCTTGGCTAGGGGTCAGTGTGATTCCAATGGATAATGTGAAGTCTGACATCACATTCAACCTTGACCAGGCACGCGTCCGAAACGAATTAACACAGTGTGGCCAGGATATCAACCTAATGACGACAGGTAATAGGGGGGAAACATATGTTGATGCTTAACAGAGTAGAAGGTCGTTTAGTAGATTTTATGGTCTAATTTTACATGTACGTAGTAGCCCACTTACAGAAAGTGTGCTGGCACCCTTTTGTCTCCCCTCGTCGACGAACGCTGATACTGGTACAGTTGAGGGTCCTCGTCGATCAAATAGATCATGCTTTGATATCTTGACAACACTCCGTTATCTCGCGCTGGTGATTCGCATCCCCTTATACCGGCGAGATGTCATTCGGCCATCGGTCGCATGGTTGAGTGATGGATTTCCCCTGACAGCCAAACCACAAAGCTTGAATTGGCGTCAGAAATATCCCAAGATCGAACAAATCGCTAGCTGTAGATGGGGAAATTGCCCACTGGAGCTACATTCCGACTTCGCGGGGCCAACCAAATTCAAGCGGCGCCTAAAGTCTAGGTCCCGTAAACTCGCGAACACTGAACGCAAAGTTAGCACGAAAATTGGTCCAAACAAGTTCCACCAGTCGTGTCAATGAGTCTCTCGTCCTTTTTCTCGTCATTCCTAAACGTCGTACACGCGGACGCAGAGGAAAAGGAGGTCGCCGTAGAGTCTACGCCTGCCGAAGAAGTTGAACAGCCAGAGGTGGTCGAGGAAGCAGAAGCAGAAGCAGAGCCGGAGCCAGAGGAGCCAGAGGACGTCGGTGCAACTTATTTTCGCATCGGTTCCTCGCTCACACTTTTCCTCGACAGTCGCACCCAATAATTCGTGACGAATGCAAAACCACGGCCAAATGTGCACCTCTAGCACGACACTTTGAGCATTGCCAAGAGAAGGTTGCGGCAGGCGAGGGCTTCAAGGGTGAGGACTGTGTGGAAGAATTGTGAGTAACCCTCGGCATATCTTCTGTGTTCTGAACTGACAGGCACTTCTAACAGATGTACGTTCTTGTCTCCCTTTCCTGTGAACCAGACTGACATGGCTTGGACTCATCTTCATCAATGAAAGTCCAGTACGTGTTTTACAGACGATGCTTACTCAGGTGCTGATCTTGACGACGTATAAAGCATGATGCACTGTGTCGATGTACGTTGTATCGCTCTACTGGTTCACGCAAACGCTTCATGTCCTCTCCAGGCTTGTTCAGGACCAAAACTATTTCCCAAGTTGAAGTAGATGAAGTACTAATTACGTCGTTACGCTAGGTAGCTCTCTTCTCATTGGAATCTAAGGTCCCTGACTCTTGAACAGATTAGATTTCTGACAAGCACCATCTGAGGATGTAATGCATCTCACTTTCGTCCTCCTTTTCGTCCGAAACACCGTAAAGATCGTATTTCTTCCTTGTGGCCACTGTCGTCTTCTGTGTGATGCCTTGGACAGCCCAGCGACAGCACATGAGAGCTGCCGAGTGCACACTGCGATCCTGCGACATCGTCAGGCGGTTATCTTGTAAGTTAGGCGTTTGGTGGTTGGAATCTGGCCTCGAGGCTACATTTGAACCTGGTCCATCGGTTCCCCCTATACGTTAGGTTGTACTGTACGTGTACTATTGTGGTCCCTAGTGTAGAAATGAAATGACGGAATCACGTGATAACAGTATGATTGTGCTTTGAACTTTTCGGACAAAGTTCCCTTGCCACCAATTCTCGAACGAAACCGCGGCGGTTAGTCCTAGCTTCAATTTTATGCAATCTAGTAGCTTTGATATTGACCTCTTTGGCAGCGAAAATCACAGCCGAGGGTCGCGTCATCTACCATGTCAGCGGCAACGACGACTGGGGCGGTTGGAACCGTCTCTCCGACGGTGGAACCTCCTCCAATTGCCATTCTTCTCCCCTTGTTACGGTCGGCCCTAACTGGATCAACGTTGTTGTTTCGTCTCGGGACCCACTTGCTTCTCGTCATGGTTTACCCGTTACGCATCATCTGGTCCACGGTCTACGCACTACTCTCGCCCATCATCATCGCGTTCAAAGTCACACTCGACATCGTACTGTTCACTCCGTTTTCCATCATCCGTTCAATCGCAGTCGCGCTGTACCCAGTCTACGTGTTCTGCGCCATTGCATGCATTTTCGGGGCTATGATCGGGATCTTTGGTCACTACGCCTCCACCGCTCTTATGCGCCTCCTCGCACGAACCAAGTATTTCAGCCCACCCCCAGTTTCCCCCTCTAGCGACTCTTCGACAAGTCCCCATGTAACGCTGCGGAAACGGAAGCGGAAATCTGTACGATTGCAGTAAAGGTCTTTACGAGGAGTGAAATGTTTTCTATATTTCGGGGTGTACATCGAACTGTACTGTTGAACTATGGTTCTTTGTTTCCTCTAGGTTGTACATTGTCCGTGCACAGCCCCAGAGTCTCCTAACTCCGACTTGGATCCGCAAGTTTCCGAGTCATCCGTTTCATCTTCGTCATTACTAAGTCAATGTCTCCTCCTTGTAATGACACGCTCGTGTGGATCTGTCATTGATGCGCAGGCAGGTAGTGGCTTGCGGTTATATTTCTGACCCTCACCCCCTCATCAGATCACAGATACATTGTCTTTAGGTTCTCCCAGGTCGGATCGTAGGATGATCGTTGATTCCAACATGCATTTGCCGCCCCTCGAATCTCTCAATGGGCCTGAGACCGGAGATAATAGGGATAGGTTCGTCGGCGAGGTGAATCTGCCAGAGTGTACGTGTTTCGTCTCTGACCAATTTATCGTCCCGCTTATGGGACACTTGGCAGGCGAGGAGCCTTTGCTGAAACTGGACAAGCGTCGATTTGTCCTCTTCCCGATCAAATATCATGAAGTACGCAGACATCACCCAGTACCATCATCCAATCATGACCATACGTCTACGATAGATATGGCGAATGTACAAGAAGGCGGAAGCATGTTTTTGGACGGCTGAAGAGATAGACCTTTCAAATGATATCCGAGATTGGAACGAT